>JAXCGZ010011556.1:55000-101168 GCA_037179515.1 Halocaridina rubra | reverse complement strand
AAACTTAGGTTTATTACCTTTAAAATGAGCACTGTAATGAACGTGATTAAGACTAAAGCAATAATTGTATTTACATAAGAAGATGAAAAATTTCTACCTAATTCCTGTTTAAGAGAAACATTACAAAGGATTCGTGGAAAGGAAATTAATTTAACGGTTTTTTAACTCATTAACGTTTTGTATCAAAAGTGCATTATTATATTTATCATTTGCTGCCCCAAACGACTCATCAGCTTGTAATGTATGCGTTGTTTGTAAGACTATTCTGCTTTTAATATAAATATATTCTATATAATGTAAGTGAAATGAAATGAGAGAGAGAGAGATCTTTAATTAACTCTTGTTCATTCAACCAAAACTACATTATTTATTGTAAAAATAATGGTTTAGTTACAAATTCGTAATAATAATGCATATTATTAATAATAATAATAATAATAATAATAATAATAATAATCTCCACAATCATCATCAAAGGAAAATTATTGTTAAAAATAATAATAATAATAAGATCTAAGGAGAATTTTTGGAATAGACATCATGAGAGTAATGCAGAGGTATATTAAAACCCAGCAGAGAGCTGGATATACATTACACATCTTTTATAATCCCTTCACATCTGACGGGTCATTACACTCTCCATCTCTTTCTCTTTACAGCCTGATAAAGGCTGTTTTATTTTATCATTTTTTGGTCCAGCCTGTTGTCACAATAATCTTAAAAAAAAAAAAAAAAAAAAAAAAAAAAAAAAAAAAATAATAATAATAATAATAATAATATAATAATAATAATAATAATAATAATAATAATAATAATAATTAAATAAATTGGGGAGGGGCGTTATTCGCGAATTCCGAATTTTTTACTATTATTTTTGGGGGGAGTTATTGCAATTTCGCATATAAAAAAATCGCGTATAAAAGGAACAAGGTGTATATTAAAACCCAGCAGAGAGCTGGATATTCTTTACACATCTTTTATATTCCTTTCACATCTGACAGGTCATTACACTCTCCATCTCTGTTTCTCTTTACAACCTGATAAAGTCTGTTTTATTTTATAATTTTTTGGCCCATCCTGGTGTCACAATAATCTTTATTTTTATTTTTATTTATTTTATTTTTTATTTTTATTTTTATTTTATTTTGCCAAAATAAATCCGCGATACAGTGAAAACGGGACCCAAGAAACGCGATACAGCGGGGGATCACTGTATATATATATATATATATATATATATATATATATATATATATATATATATATATATATATATATATATATATATATATATATATATATATATACATACACACAGTATTCCTTCGATTATCGTGAAGGTTCGGTTCCAGGACCCGGCGCGAGACAGGAATTTCGCGGAGTAGGATCACCCTATATGTACATAGATATTTTAATTTATTTTTACGTTTACACTGTTTAAACTGTATAAACCCTCCCTGTACTGTTAACAAATCACCCTTTACTTCATAAATAACAGCATGCAAGTGTAACTTTATATGACATACTCATGTACACAGGTATTTTACAATTATTTTTACGTTTACTGTATAAACCATCCCTGCACTGTTAAAAAACCACCCTTTGCTTTATAAATAACAGCATTCAACATATATTTATATGCACGTGATAGTTAAACTTACCGTGAATGAGGTTGTAATGACGTTTGTAGACTCTATAGGAAAGTATTCCGCAGCCAATAACAGCTTTACGGCTGTTATTCATTGAGGCCAAAATTGCGGCCGACATATCTAAGAGTTGCACCTTATCTGTTATGGTTAACATCTTCCTTTGCCGATTAGGCTCATTACTAGAAGCCTTAGAAGATGAAGGATGTTTGGGAGGCATTGCAGAGGTTGAAAAAAGTGAAGAAAATAAATCACAAGCACAATGTATTAATAAGCACAATGTGAACGGCGCACACATAAGTTAGACTGAACGAGTGAGGCGAGACAATGGAAGATGATGCAAGCCTTTGTCCGAAACGCTGATAGCAGTATCGTATTTTACATGGTGCAATACTGTTAGTATTTATGTTTTTTACTATTTTTTACTGTTTTATTATTCTTAGGCTAAGAAATACGTTTCTTTTATCAATAAAATCATGAAACTACTGGAAATTTTAATATATATGCTAGCTCACGTAGGTGCGACCCCAATACATTGTACGCTATCGGACAGTACTTCACATGATGCAATACTGTGAGTTATATATCTAAATTTATGTGTTTTACTATTTTATACTGTTTTATTACTCTTAGGCTAGGAAATACTTGTTTTATCAATAAAATAATGAAAATTTCAACATGTACTATCTCACGTTTTTTCGACCCTTTTCGTTTTCTGAAACGCTGATACCGGTATCGTATTTTACATGGTGCAATACTGTTAGTATTTATGTTTTTTGCTATTTTTACTGTTTTATTATTCTTAGGCTAAGAAATAAGTTTTTTTTATCTATAAAATCATGAAACTACTGGAAATTTTAATATATATGCTAGCTCACGTAGGTTCGACCCCAATACATTGTACGCTTTCGGACAGTATTTCACATGATGCAATACTGTGAGTTATATATCTAAATTTATGTTTTTTACTATTTTTTACAGTTTTATTATTCGTAGGCTGGGAAATAATTTTTTTTATCAATTAAATAATAAAATTTATTTTTCAATAAAAAAATTCAAATACTGAAAATTTTTATTTTTTTAATATTTTAATATTTTTGCATATCCCCCCCAAAAAAAATATTGCCAAAAAAAAAATTGCCAAAAAAAATTGCGGTACAGTAAATTCGCGAGGCAAGAAACGCAATAGACCGAAGGATCACTGTGTATATATAGATATATATATATATATATATATATATATATATATATATATATATATATATATATATATATATATATATATATATATATATATATATATATATAACCTTGGATTAGCAAAGATGGTTTAGAGGAGAACGCTTTACTCATTGGTGTGTTATATTGAATATATTCATGGAATGCCGGGAAATGAAGGTAATAATGAGTTGTATTATTTCACCAAAGAAAAATAGATGTTGGACCCAAATTATATTTAAAATGGTAGTTTTTAGTGGAAAATGTTGTATTTCAATAAACAAAGTAAAATACTGGGTTGATGTATGTAGAGTACTTAAGTCATTGTGACATGACGTCCCCTTTAATTGGGTTACCAATATAGTAGTATGTAATATGTAGAAATTGTTACAGATATGTAAAGACTTAATACAGTATGATGAGTGAGCTATTAAATGAAATTCATATAAACAATTGATTAAGACTAATTTCATTTATTTTCATACTGTTTTCATTATGTAAGGTATAAATTTAAAAAGTAAGCACCTCCTATATTCTAGATTCCAAAGCATATAGATAGACCGAATCCTGCTCCAGCCCTTGTACGTCTGCAGTTTGATCCTCCTCCAGCCCACCAGATGAGGCACATTCCACAGCATCCTCATCGCCATGCAGCCATGTTAGTTGAAGAGCGTTTTCATCATCGCCCTTTTCCTGCTCCTCCAGCTCATTTACACAACTTTGCCATCTGGGGAATACCACCTGCAAATCATCCCGCACCCCCACCTCCAGCTGCTCACCAACAAAGACCGCCTCCTCCTCAGCCTTTTCAAATATTAATCAATAATCTTGGGAGGAATGATGCTGTAGGTCAAAATGGGGGACATATGATAGTTCCAGAGAGAAATGGTGGTAGGGGTTTAGAAAATGGAATTGCCAACAACCGTAATCACAACCACCACCACCACCACCACCATCATCATCATTATCATCAAGTGGCTGCTCCTAGATATGTTGATCCTGAAGAATTGTATCAAAATGTCCAACATGATCATCAGCATCAGGTTGGTATATTTCTTATATGCATTGTGGATGTAAATGAATTATCTTTTTTTAGACTGAAGTAATGCATCCCAGATGTTGCAAGTAGTGTAGTAAATGCTCCATAGTGATAATTTGTCGTTATAACAAGTAATTTAGGTCCTGATGCTTATGTGGCACTGTCTTCTTATCTAAACTCTTCTTTGCAACATTTTCACAACACAAGTATAATTGTGTCAACTCACAGCTGTCAGATGCTGGATTTTACTTCCACAAGTTGGCTTTAATTCTTGTTGATGTGGAGATTCCTCATTTCTGCTACCATGAAATTGGTGAAGATCAGCCTGATGAAATTTCTAGTTGAAATTTGTAAAGTTTTCGTTGTATATTACTGTTTTACTTTATTAAACCTCACAAACTAGCTTTTAATACAGTAATATTATACGACTTTTTACCTTCAGGATTACTTCTCTATTTTTTCAAAGCTTTGATTTTTTCTTGTGTGCTAGAATAGCTCTTCCTGTTTGTCTCCAGTTTTACCTAGAGTAAAGAAAGAGGAATGTTGGTGAGGTTAAGAATAAATGAGCCCCAGACTTAATTGCATGTGGATCTGGTGTCTAAGTAAGGAGAAGGAGTATTTTTGAACTGAACTTAATGAAACCCTAGCTAGTTGTAGCTGGTAGAAAAATTACTAGTCTTTGGGAGGTCTGAATTCAAGTATGAGTAATTTTGAGAATAAGGGTATAACTGGAAGTTTGATGTGTTAGGAAGAAAGGAGGTTGGAGATAGGTTTGTTAATTCTTTTGCAAAAAGATATTTATAATGTAGAAGACTTGAAAAATCAGGAGAATCAAAAGTATTCCTCGATAAGTCGATTAATTTGAATGAGAGTGTTCCTTCACTATACATTTGTGAATAATAATGATTGATGGGTGGGTATGTGATACGAAATGAAGCTGCATTTATAGCACAATTTTTTCTGTGTGTAAGCATTGCTAAGAAGACGTAGAATGCCATTTATTAATAATTAGCAAGTTAACAAAAAACACATAACAAGAGAGTATAAGGAGAGAGTAAGGTGATATTTGTGTAACTCGTAAATTTGTGTGTAGAACAGTTAGATTGGCAAGATAAGAGTAGTTGTACAAGGCAGTAAATGGATTGGTAATGGAGATGAGGGAATTATTTGAAAGATACCAAAATGAACAGAGCCTTGAATTAAAGGATGCTCTGAAGTAAAGCAGGAACTTAGATATAAATAATTGGGTAATTGGAAGCATGGAAAAGTCCAATGGATTTTCTGAAGAACAAGATGTTAATATGGAAAGAGGAAAAAGAAAAGGGTTTCACCAGAAGAGAGGTTACTAAAACGTTTGTGAAAACAGATATGAGCAAAGTTAGGCTGAAAAAAGGAACAACATTCGAAGAATTGCTATATATGAAAGAAGAATGATTGGCTGAGATCACATGTCTGGGAAAAGCTATGAGTAATCATAGGATGGAGGATGTAAGTGGCACAGAAAGAAACACTTCATTACAGTGATAAGAAAGACAGAAGGTGACTATTGGGATGGAATTACTACAAAGGTTCAGTAGTAATTAATAGTCTGTGGTAATACGGTTGTGTAGACATCTTTCTGTTGGTTTTCATAGGGAGATGCCCAGGTGGAGTGTTGGACAGCATGATTTGTTTTGATATTAAAGGGTAGAGAGTAAATGTACAGTATAGATATTTTGGGCAACTCCTTGTTGGAATGGCGATTGATCTTACAGAGGTCTTATTAGAAGACAAACATTGCAGGTACAGAAAATGAATAAGTATTATTTGATGTTAAAAGTATTTCATGGAACGTATTAGTCTTCGATATATACGTATTACCAAAGGTTTCCTTTACCTAACCAGCATTTGTTAAACATGTCTAATTAAAGAACGCATACAGCTTGAAATGCGGGAATAAGTCTATTCTGCTTTTGTGGACAAACCTAAGATTTGAGACCCAATGCAGAAATTATGCCATTACTCATTACGTGAATGAAAATCCACTTGAATTCCTATTACAGAAAAGGCAATTACAAGGACTGTAATGTACAGTAAGTACACACTCAATATTTATAAATTATGTAAAAATATTCTTTATGAATTATAAATTTTATCGGAAAGTATTTATTATTTATTGTACATTGTAGTCACTATAATTTCCTGCTATGTGATGGTACTAAGTATGTAATATCATTCCCATATTATGATGAGCTACTGCTAATTGGTTTTTAATTTCTTATGCCATAGTGTATATGATGAGCTTCAATTATTTATGAGTGTTACCTTTTATTCGTTTCCAGTTCTGGTACATATGATTTGTAGTCTGGCCTTTTGTTTCATGAGTGACTTTTTATTGGCAGTAAAACTCTGCTCCTCTACTGACTCCTGTCAAGTTGACGACATGCTTGTGGGATACATCATCATTATAATTTGACATGCAGACACTCCTGTCAATAGGCGCCAGCCTTGATAGAATACCTGACTTCTTAGATTCCTAGACTCTAACATACCTCCATCTTGGATAAAGATGAGTTGGTTGAAAAGTTATATCATGTGATAATAAGGGCAATATGTTTCTTTAGAGTTTTGTGTATTTTTTTGATATGTGATATGAGTTGAAATCTTTTTAGCAGTTTCTTTTCAGTTTCTTGGTTATCTTTAAATTTGCAATCAGAATATGGAAGCTAGCATTTATCTTGACCTTTCTCTTGCCAGTTCTCTACATACCATACTGACAAGTGAATCAAGTTTTGCCGTTGTCACGGATCATTCACCAGAAAAACTTGCAAAGTTTTAACTACACAAATGAGAAAAAAATTAATCTGTAAAATTTTAGAACTGAATTGGCATGAGCACAAAACAAGAAGTTTGAGTTTCACGTGCGCAATGAGGCAGAAACATGGTGCCTAGTGAGCAAGAAGAACACCACATGTGAGTCAATCTTTCCCTCATACACATTGGAGTAAGATCTAGTGTTGGTATGTGTGGTGCCCTTGTCGCATTTGTGAATAGTGCCACAATTTAATTAACCCCCTTGTAAAATGTTGCCAAAGTATTAAGTGCTAAGGGCAGTAATAAATACCCCCAAAAGTCTAAAACTGTGTTAAGTTTAGAGCAGATATTAGAAGTTGTAGATTAGTTGAAATTGATGTCACATCTGAAAAAGTGAGAAAATGGGGAAGAAATGAGTATAGCTTTTGCTCAATAAGATAAGGGAGTAAGAAATTCGTAGTAATTCTAGTGTTGCCCCTGCAATATCAATAATGGTTTCTCAAGTTTATGATACAGTGCTTGTTAAAATTGGGAAAGCATTAAATATGTGATTGGAAAACATGGTGCAAGAGCATGTTCTTGTTGACAGCTATATCTCATGTGAAGAGTTCCTTATGCTGATTGAAAATTTCAGTGGGGGTGCTAGCACAACGAAAAAGAAGTTGAAGGCTAGCAAGAGATTACTATATAGTTTTATAAAACGCCATAACCTGAATTATTTGAGAATCACGTGTAAAGCAGCATCAGCTGGTATGGAGGGCGCAGAAGCTTTCCCTGAAAGTTACTTTACTGAAATTATCTTGAAAAAGGCTATCGTACAGAATAAGTCCTCAGCTGTAATTATATGGGCCTGTTTTAGGAGAAACTGCTGAGTCGCACACACATTCATAAGGATGTTAAGCGTTCCCCAGGATATAAGGCCTATAATGATTTTATTACACTGGTGCTATGTGGCATCGCCTCAGGCCATATGATCAAGTCTCGTCTCATGCACAAATCTTTGATGAAGCGAAGACAAAGAAAAAACAGCATCCTATTACTGTGCTTCTTTTCCTTAAATTCTTGACTGAGATGTCACCTTCCACTCCCAATAAATCTTAGACATCAACATTACTCCTCGTGATTATCCTCAACCATTAACCTTCACAGCAGCTTACTTCATGCCTCCTATTTTTTCCACTTGATTCTATAGCCCCCTTAAGGTATCATGTTGGCCACAACTACAGATGAATGGAGGAGTAGGGCTTCATCATACCCTACCATTCTCACCCCTTCTATGAGCTGTTCTGATGTATAAAGAAAAAATATAAGGATGCTATGTGGCATCCCCTCAGGCCATATGATCAAGTCTCGTCTCATGCACAAATCTTTGATGAAGCGAAGACAAAGAAAAAGCAGCATCCTATAACTGCTTCTTTTCCTTAAATTCTTGACTGAGACGTCACCTTCCACTCCCAATAAATCTTAGACGTCAACATTACTCCTCGTGATTATCCTCAACCATTAACCTTCACAGCAGCTTACTTCATGCCTCCTATTTTTTCCACTTGATTCTATAGCCCCCTTAAGGTATCATGTTGGCCACAACTACCGATGAAGGGAGGAGTAGGGCTTCATCATACCCTACCATTCTCACCCCTTCTGTGAGCTGTTCTGATGTATAAAGAAAAAATATAAAGGAGGAGGGATTACTAGCCCTTCGTGTACTAAAACAAATAATAGCAGTTTACATTAGATTTTACTTATATTGTCACAAATTACTTTCTGTCATTTTCCTCTCCTGTCCACCAAAATACCACTTGAAAAAATTTGAATAGCAGGAAAAAATTACAGCAGTAAGACGTTATCTGATATTTACATGTCTTTATTGATTAGTAAAATGATTATCAGGTTATTTTATATTTACAGAACCAACACCTGGTATTGCAGCAAAATCCTGCACACTTGCAACCTCAAATTCATCCACCTCATGCTCATCAGAATAGACTTAATGTACCTCAAGAACAAGTTCATGATCGTTTCATTGGGTACCCTTAGTAGTGGTTGCACTAGTGCCACTAGCACTGAGTAAGGATTGTATGATAATCATAAGACCAAGTGAATATTCTTTAAGGAGGTCAAAATATTCTAAATGAAACTGGTATTGGATTATATTAATCCACTTTTTATTTCTTTACTTCTATGTATTTTAAGTTGTGATGACATTTGTACACACATTAAATGTTATAGATTGGTATTATTCATTTGGAATCACAATATTTTCTTCAATATATAAGTAACTACCATTCATATGAATTGCTAATGAAGTATGGCTGGTCAGTGTGCAGTACGGGATTGCATTGAGAAAGTGTGAATTTAATATAAGTATTAGTGTAAATATAACTCAAATTTGTCGCATTAGCTTTTATATTGTGATTATATTTCATAAACAAGAATGCTAAATATTTTGATATTCTATCAGTTATTAAAATCCATGAATTCTGTTTCGTATATCAATGAAATATATATACCATCAGTGATCATATATATTTTATGTGTTTTTACTTCAAAAACTTCACAATGTTTTAAAGTATCTTTGGTAAACTAACAGTATATCTCAGTACATTCTCAGTAGCACCTTGTAAAAGGTACTCACCAAAGATTTAATAACATTATTTTATACAATTTTGCCTATTTATAATTTTTTTACTGAAGCGATTCTGATATGAGTTGGTGCTCAAGTGTGATAATTTTACATAACTTGATAAATTACGGAATTAACTTCTATTTTGTTTGTTACCTTACTGCGAGTAGTCTATCCATTGTTGTTATTTCGGATACACCATAGGGTAAGGCTGTTGGAATTTAACCAGAAAGCTCTGTACCCTCAGAGTGAGTTATGTATAAATCTACTAAATAGATTGCTATGAAAAAAAATGTTCATGGAAACTTGCTAAATAGGAAGTGATACATTCTTTAAACATCACATTTAAGTTTTACTTAAATCATGTAAGAGAGGTGTTTTAAAACTTAACAGTATATGTGACTTATTTTCTAATGTATACTGTGTTGTAAAATACGACCATTATAGTTTTTAGTAATGAGTTTCTCAAAATTGTATTATAAAAAGATTGCAATAAAGTTTTTACATATTGAGAATTAGTAACTGTATTGAGTACTATAAAATTTGATCCTTCTGTTGGATAAATGAAAAGCAAAGCCAGTTTATTGTTGCCACACAATGATATATAATTTTTACCCATGTTTAATGAGGTTATTTTTGTTATACTGGACACCGTATACCACATAAGTTGCAGGATTATCTTAATCCCAATTAAAACATAGAGTAGAAATTGAAGCTGTCGTGCCCATCCCCACTTTTCATAGTTGTGTAACAGAAGAAAACAAGTACAGGGAGAGAGGTATTGTCAAATACTATATTATTTATTTCTTTTCATCACCTACAACATTCAGGAATCAGTATTCTAATAAGAAACAAATAAATCTGGATTAGATACAAAGACTGGATAAACTAAATTTTTTTAAATAAGATGTGAAGGTCAAGCCTAAGTCTTTTTACGATTTTGCAAAGTATTCATAAATCAGCATTTATATTATAGCTAATATTGCTTTGAAGGTGAACTCCATTAATCAAATGTGGTACAGCACTTGATTATCTTGACACCAAGTTGCAATTTAATGTACCATAGCTTATTATATATTTATGTATAAATTATTACTTCATTTTTATCAGGAGAGGAAGATAAAGAGATAGCCTGCAATTGTGTATTGGAGGCATTAAATTTAACTAAATTTTGGGTGCCCCACTCAGATACCCACTGCAAATCGGAGTTGAGAGTAGAAGAAAGAGTGATACGAGACTGATTATGAGTTGTAGATGAAGGTTGTAAAGGAAAGGCAGAGGAAAAATGAAGGGTAGAATCGTCTGCAAAGGCGTGAAGAAGAGAGGAAGATGGGGACTGAAAAAGATCATTGATGAAGAGAAGGAACAGAGTAGGTAAAAGAACAGAGCCCTGTGGAAAACCACTGGTAACAGGGAATGGGGTAGATGTTGCACAGTCAACAACCACAGATATAAAACGGTCAGAATGAAAACTGGAAATCAGAGAACAGAGACAAAGGGTAAAGCCATAGGCAGGGAGTTTGGCCAACAGAGCCTTGTGCCAGACTCTGTCAAAAGATTTAGATATATCAATGGCGATGACAATGGATTCCCCATAGTTCCTCAGAGAGGATGACCATACATGTGTAAGATAGGACAGGAGGTCACCAGTGGATCTTGCCTTGCTGAAGCCGTATTAGTGATCGGAGATAAGTGTTAGATTCAAGATGTTTCAAGAAGTGACCATTTAGCAGTTTAAAAAATTTTAGCGATAGAAGAGGTTAGGTCGGTAGTTGGATGGAATAGAGTGGTCACCTTCTTAGGAACAGGTTGCACTAGAGCATGCTTTCAAGATGGAGGCTAGATACTGGTTGAAAGAATGAGGCGAAAAAGACGGCAAAGCACGCGAGCCAGTTCATCTGCAAACTCCTTAAGGAATTTTGTAGGGATACTATCTGGACCAGATGCCTTGTTCGTCTTTACAAACACTCCCCAACTTACGAACGAGTTAGGTTCCAGAAGTCTGTTCGTAAGTTGTGTTTAGGTAAAAAGAAGTACTGTACAGTAGTTACAATGCAGTGCTTTATGTAACAGTAGTTAGGCTAAAGACACTTTATTACATAAAACAAAGTACAATATATAAGGAATTTTAATACAGTAATAATTATATAATAATTCACTTCTTCTTCTTCTTCGTCTACATCTTTTCCCACTTTTATGTGGGGTCGATGTTTCTGGCCAGTTTTCTCCATTTGTTTCTGTCCCATATCTCATCAACCAACAAACTTTTAGACCTCAGGTCGTCATTGGTGCAATCCTTCCACCTACGCTTTGGTCTCCCCCTCCTTCTCCTACCCTGTATATCCATATCCATCACCCTCCTCCCAACATACTGTTCATCCCTCCTAACAACATGACCATACCATCTTAGTCTACTTTCTTGTATCTTATATGATATTTCTCTAACTTTTGAGGTACCTCTCATTACCTCGTTTCTGATCTTATCACTTCTTGTCACCCCACACATCCATCTCAACATCGTCATCTCTGCCATATCCATTTTTTTTCTCTTGTGTCTTCTTTATTGCCAATGTCTCTGCTCCATACATCATCGCAGGTCTCACAACTGTCTTATGCACTTTACCCCTCAACATAATCTCTATTCTCCTGTCGCACAGCACCCCAAACACTTTCTTCCAGTTCTTCCATCCCGCTTGTATTCTGTGGCTTATTTCTGACTCTAGATCACCATCCTCTGCTACTGTTGATCTCCACATACTTGAACTTTTCAACTCTTTTCAACACCTCCCCCTGCAAACTGACCTCCCCATCCTCATCATCTCTCAACCTCAAGTACTCTTGTCTTATTCCTGCTAATTTTCAGTCCTCTATCCTCCATCACTCTTCTCCACTCCTCAAGCTTCTCCTCCACTACCTCTCGTCTGTTGCTACACAGTACAATGTCATCTGCAAAGAGCATACACCATAGTGACTGATCTCTAATACCCTGGGTTACTACATCCAAGACCAGATCAAATAGATATGGACTCAAAGCAGACCCTTGATGCAGACCAACATTTCCTGAGAGACTTTTCGTCACGCCCACACTGCTCTTAACATTTGCCCCTGCCCTCTCATACATATCTTGGATGATTCTTACATATTTCTCGGGGACTCCCTTTTCTCTAATATACCTCCACACCTCTTGACGTGGTACTCGATCATATGCCTTTTCCAGGTCAATAAAGACCATATGCAGTCCTTTCTGTTTCTCCCGATGCTTTTCCATCATTTGTCTCAAGGCAAATATGGGATCCACTATCCCTCTTCCATGCATGAAGCCAAACTGTTCATCCCCAATTGTCGTTACCTTTCTTAAGTCTCCTCTCTATGATCTTCTCCCATATCTTCATAGTATAACTTAACAACTTTATACCTCTATAGTTTCCACACTCCTGAATGTCTCCCTTCCCTTTATAGATTGGGATGACTAAGCTTCCTCTCCACTCCTCTGGCATCTTTTCCTGACTAAAGATCTTTTGCATTAAGTCCCACAAGATGTCTTTGCCTTCCTCTCCAAGACTTCCATACCTCCACTGGCATCTTATCAGGTCCTGCTGCCTTTCCATTTTTCATATTCCTTACTGCCCGCTCTACCTCTCTTCTAGCCACTGTTGTTGTAACTACTTCATTTGGAAGTACAGTAATACATACAGGACTTTCATACATAGGTAGAAAATGGGTAAGTTTTTGTTCGTATCTGTGAATGTTCATAACTTGTTTGCTCGTAAGTATGGGAGCTTTTGTATACTGTATATATATATATATATATATATATATATATATATATATATATATATATATATATATATATATATATATATATATATATATATATATATATATATATATATGATTCTATTTTGCTGGAAGCACGTGAAGATTCAGAATATGTAAATAGCTACGGAATGAAATTGAAAGAAATTTTTGGATCCTTAAGGTTTTCAAGTTTATTACTTATCTTCAGAGGAATATGAGTTGTACAACTAATGAAGCAATATTTATACATACAGAAACCAAGAGAAAAAGGGGAATTAGCAACCAATCATCGGAAGTTGAGTATAAAAGCAGTACCGACATATGTTATATTAGTTTATTGTGATGCAAATAACCAAGTAAATGAGGTTGGTCATTGGTCGTAGGAAATGGTGTCACATTACTTGTGCTGAGAATTATGTTTACATTTGAAAAGACATGCTAAATTTAATAGAAATAATAATCTATAATAATGAAAATAATAGTAATAGTAATTAATAATAATAATAACACTAGTACTTATAATGGTAATAATAAAACTGATAATAATAAATATAATAACTTTAAGTATTACTAACCAAAAAATGAATAAAATTAACAACAGTGCAACAATAAGAAAAAAAACAATAATAAAAACAGTAATCAAGACAATTTAGATAAAAACAAAATGATAATATTAGAAATACTAAGAATAATATCAGTTATGATATTATTCCCTGCATGTCGTAAAAGGCGACTAAATGTGGACAGGGTGGGGGGACTAGGAATCCCCCCCCTTGTATCAACCTCCTGCGAGACGTCAAAGAAGAAGGGGAGTAGAGGGGAGAATAACTTCTCCCCAGACTCTAGTTTTGGGGTGTCTAAATGTGCGTGGTTGTAGTACGATAGAGAGCAAAAGATGCGAGATTGGATATATGTTTGGTAGGAGGAGGATGGATGTATTGGCATTGTGTGAGACTAAGATGAAAGGAAAAGGAGAAGTGGCATTTGGTGATATGACGGGTAGGGTGTCTGGGGTTGAAAGGGGGAGAGCGAGAGAAGGTGTGGCATTATTGGTGAGTGAATGGATGGTAAATCAGGTAGTGGAATGGAAAGAAGTGTCATCTAGGCTGATGTGGGTGAGGGCTAGGATAGGAAGGGAATGTTGGGCTTTTGTTAGTGCGTATGGGCCAGGATGTGAGATAAGTGAGAAAGAGCGAGATGAATTCTAGAATGAGTTAACTAGATGTGTGGATGGTCTGAGCAGAAGGAACTATGTAGTTGTGTTGGGTGACTTGAATGCCAGAGTGGGTGATGGAGAGATAGAAGGTGTTGTAGGAAAGTATGGGTACCAGGTGGGAATGAGAGTGGCGAGAGACTGTTAGATATGTGTGTGGAGCAAGAGTTGGTGATAGGTAATAGTTTATTTAAGAAGAAGTTAATAAATAAGTATACATGGATGAGAGTGGCAAATGGAAGAGTGAAAGAAAGAGTGTTGATGGATTATGTGTTGGTAGCAAAGAGCATAGTTGGTAGAGTGAAAGATGTACATGCATTCAGGGGTGTGGCTGCTGGGATGTCTGATCATTTTTTGGTTGAAGCAAAAGTGGTAGTAGCAAAAGAGTGGGGAAATAGTGTGGGGGGGGATGTAGAAGGGAAATAGTGAAAGTGGAAGAGTTGAAAAAGCCATAGAAGAGACAGGAATATCAGGACAGGTTGAGATTGGCATATGACAGGGTGAAAGAAAGAGAAGTTGGGAAGTTAGGGGAGGAATGGGGGTTAATGAAAGAATGTTTTGTGGGACATGCAAGTGATGTGTGTGGAAAGAGGTTTGTTGGAGGTGGCATGAGGAGGGGCAGCGAGTGGTGGAATGAAGGGGTGAAAATGAAGGTGGAAGAGAAAAAGAGTGCTTTTGAGGAATGGCTGCAGTGTAAAAGTAGGGAGAAGTATGAAAGATATAGGGAGAAAAATGTGGAAACCAATCGGAAGGTAGAGGAAGAGAAGAGGTTGGCAAATGTTAGGTGGGGACAGGATTTTAGTAGGTTATATGAGGAGAATAAAAAGAAGTTTTGGAAAGAAGTGAAGAGAGTAAGGAAGGGTGGATCGAGAATGGAAGAGACAGTGAAAGATGTGAATGGACAGATGTTAAGAGGGAACGATGCAAGGAAAAGATGGGCAGAATATATTGAGTGCTTGTTGAATGTTGAGGAAGATAGAGAGGCAGCTATAGTGACAGTGGGAGGGATTCAAGGGCCAGTAATGGGAGATGAATATGAGAGAGAGATTACAAGAGAGGAGGTGAAAGGGCATTGTATGAAGCAAAAGCAGGTAAAGCACCTGGAATGGATGGTGTGAGAGCAGAGATGTTGAAAGAAGGGGGTGTGACTGCATTGGAATGGTTAGTGAGAGTGTTTAATATATGCTTTATGTTGTCATTGGTGCCAGTGGAATGGGTGATTGCCTGTATAGTGCCCCTATACAAAGGTAAGGCAGATATGTATGAATGCAGTAATTGTAGGGGTATAAGTTTGTTGAGTGTGGTAGGAAAAGTGTATGGTAGGATACTGGTTAATAGGATTAGGGATAAGACAGAATATGTGATCACGGAAGTGCAGAGTGGTTTTAGGAGAGGTA
This sequence comes from Halocaridina rubra, assembly GCA_037179515.1. NCBI lineage: Eukaryota > Metazoa > Arthropoda > Malacostraca > Decapoda > Atyidae > Halocaridina > Halocaridina rubra. Next base: position 85,441 of record JAXCGZ010011556.1, on the reverse strand, counting down.
GAGGTTGTATAGATCAGATTTTTATAGTTAGGCAGTTATGTGAGAATTATTTAGCAAAGGGTAAGGATGTGTATTTGTATTTTGGATCTGGAGAAAGCATATGATAGAGTTGATAGAGAGGCTATGTGGAATGTTTTGAGATTATATGGAATTAATGGTAAATTAATGCATGCAGTGAAGAGTTTGTATGAGAGCAGTAGAGCTTGTGTTAGGGTAGGGAATGAAGTGAGTGAGTGGTTTCCAGTGAGTGTGGGACTGAGACAGGGATGTGTGATGTCACCATGGCTGTTCAATTTGTATATTGATGGAGTTGTAAGAGAGATGAATGAGCGAGTGCGTGGTCGAGGTTTGAGAATGGTAGATGGGGATGATAACGAGTGGGAGCTGAATCAGTTGATGTTTGCAGATGATACTGTGGTGGTGGCAGATTCAGAGGAAAAGCTGTGTCAGTTAGTGTCAGAATTTGTAATGGTGTGTGAGAGAAGGAAGTTGCGAGTGAATGTGGGAAAGAGTAAGATTATGAGGTGTATAAGAAATGAGGATGGCGCTGGATTGAATGTTATGTTGAATGGAGAGACAGTTGAGGAGGTTAATCAGTTTTAGTATTTAGGCTCGGTTATAGCTGCAAATGATGGAGTGGAAGCAGATGTGTGTCACAGAGTGAATGAAGGATGTAAAGTGTTGGGTGCATTGAAAGGAGTGATGAAGAATAGAGGGTTGGAAATGAATGTTAAGAAAGTTTTGTATGAGAAAGTGGTTGTGCCAACTGTGATGTATGGATCAGAGTTATGGGGTATGAAAGTAAGTGAGAGATGGAAACTAAATGTGTTTGAGATGAAATGCCTGAGGAGTATGATTGGTGTATCTCGATTGGATAGGGTTAGGAATGAAGTGGTGAGAGCAAGAACAGGTGTGAGGAGAGAAATTGCAGCCAGAGTAGATATGAATGTTCTGAGATGGTTTGGCCATGTGGAAAGGATGGATGATGAAAGGCTGCTGTAAAAGGTGATGAATGCGAGAGTTGATGGGAGAAATGCTAGAGGGAGGCCTAGGTTTGGATGGATGGATGGAGTAAGGAGAGCCCTGAATGATAGGAGGATGGATGTGAGGGAAGCAAGCGAGCGTGCTAGGAATAGGAATGAGTGGCGAGCAATTGTGATGCAACTCTGATGGGCATCTGCTGTTACCACGGGGCTGCATCTTACAGAGGTAGCCCTGTGGTAGGGGCAGTAGGAGGAGTTGGCAGTTGTTAAGCGACACAGGTTGTGGAAGAGCCGGGAGGATGGGCTGTGGCACTCCAGCAGTGCCATCTGAACGGTCGCTAGCTCCCTCGTCATTGCCCATAGAGCAAAGTAATCCCCCTAATTGTTTTCCTTTCTTGATGTCGGCTATCCCCTAATTAAAGGGGCAAACAGCCAAGGTAGATAGATAGATACTAAAAGAAAAGAAATACTTAATAACAATTCTTTTTAAAAAGCATATCAATTATGGATATAAAGAAATTAATTTAAAAAAATAAGAACTTTTGTTATTTCCATAATTAAATTTTTCAAACTTGAATAAAGCATACTTGATAATATGAGGTTAATTACAAATTAACCATGACTTAAGTTAATATTTTAGTGCTCGGTTAAGTTAATTATTGCAGATTCCAAGATGTTTCTGGTAATAATATCATTACTTCTTACTGAGGTGGAGGAATTGTTCCAGTCAATATGGTGATCGCAATCAGCATAATACTTAAAAAAAAAACACTGGCAAACTGACAATTTTGAACGTTATATTTATGTTGCTTGACACGAAATTCTAATGATTTGCTAGTCTGGCCTACATAATGCTTATCACAATCTTAACTAGGAATCTTATAAATAATATTAGAAGTGGAAACAGGACTATATTTAATCAACATATTGCAAAAAGTTTTTTTTTTATATTTGAAAATTAAACGGGCATTTAATGTTCTCAAAATGTTGACTAAGCTATGACATCCCTGAAAAAAGGGAATAAAGTTAAAGTTTGCCGTTGTTTCAGTTCCGATATCCATCTGAGATGCTCCTCGGAACGTCAGCCGAGGCAAGCCCCAACACCCCCACTGTGGTGCCCATCCACAGCAAGTAACCTTCCCAGTAAACAGTTTAAACTCTCGGTCCTGGGCGGGAACCGATCTGTCGACCTCGCTAATGCGAGGCCAGCGCATTACCACTGTACTAGCCAGAACTAGGGTATTATTAAAATTTGAAACCACATTAGTGTCAGGGAGGGGAGGTCTGTGAAAAATGTGTTTTGCAGCAATGATGCAGGTATTAAAGAACCAATTGGGATAACAAAGATTTTTTCTAATATCAAAGATTTTATCAAGCTCATCATCAAGGTATTCTGGGCTTACGATACTGAGAAAAGATAGATTTCTGTATATTGAGATCATGACCAGAATAAAAATGCACATAGGATAGATTATTTGTGGGGTTTCTAAAAGTATCAAGTCTCAATGAAAAAGGTTGTCTATATAATAAAATGTCTAAAAATTACAAATTATTATTATATTTTTTTCTAACGTAAATTTAATAGAGGGCACAAAACTATTCAGCTTTGTCAAAAACTCCTGGACGTTAATATCAGTACGAGAAAAACAAAGTACAGTCACCTCACAATTTATGTGAGTTTAAACTACGCGAATTCGGATTAACGCATTTGCAAAATAATAGTAAAAAAATTCGGAATACGTGTTTAACACGAGCGAGAAAAAAAAGTAAATGTTTTGGAATCGATAAAAACATACTTAGAAGGAAGGGAACAGAGGATTAGAGTAAGACCCTCAGTGTCTGAATGGAGAAGAGTTAGTTGTGAAGCTCCACAGGGTTCAGATTTAGGGCCACTTTTGTTCCTTGTATATGTAAATCAACCTACCAGGGTCTGTAAATTCATTCATGAATATGTTTGCAGATGATGCAAAGATTGTGAAGAAAGTAAGAAACGAGAACAATGGTAGAGAACTTCAATGTGACCTAAATAGTCTGCATGAGTTGTCAGAAAAGTGGCTAATTAAATCCAATACAAGTACAAGTGCAAGAATACCCAAGCTTAACTACTCATTGGCATGACCAGAACTTCAAGAGACAGAGAATGAGAGAGATCTAGGAGTAAACATACTGGCAGATTTGTCTCCATAAATTCATATAAATGGCATAGTAAAGGTAAGGGTAGCTTTCAGACACATGGACACGGAAATGTTCAGAAATATTTTTGTAATGTATGTGAGGCCAAAGCTTGAATATGGAGCCCCCTTTTGGAATCCGCACTTGAAAAAGCACATAGGTAAGCTGGAATAAGTTCAGAAATACGCAATATCAGTTATGTAGAGAGGCTGAGGAAATTAGACTTACCATCACTCGGAGCTAGAAGAATGAGGGGGGGATCTCAGATGGATATTGGAACTGAAGCCTGGATATGGTGACGGTGTTTAAATTCCTTCATGGTTATGATAGAGTGGATAGGGATTATTATTTTGATATGGCTGGCACTAGAACTAGAGGTCATAGTTCAAAGCTTCGTATGAAAACTTCTTTGCAGGATATGAGGAAGTACTGTTTTAGTGCAAGAGTAGTTGAGAATTGGAATTGGCTAAGCGAGGAGATAGTTAATGCTAATTCAATAAGTAGTTTTAAAGACAAGTATGATAACTTAGTACAAAATGGAACCTACCAGGAGACCGGAAGTTACGAGCTTTGGGCTCATTCCCGTAAGCACAATTAGGTAATTATACATGCATGAACACACACACACAAGTTATGATGAGAGGCTGAGGGAATTAGACTTACCATCACTCGAAGCTAGAAGATTGAGGGAGGATATGTTGACAGTCTTTAAATTCCTTCATGGTTATGATAGAGTGGATAGGGATCGATATTTTGAGATGGCTGGCTCTAGAACTAGAGGTCATAGTTTGAAGCTTCGTAGGAAAACTTCTTTGCAGGATGTAAGGAAGTACATTTTTAGTGTAAGAGTATATGATAATTGGAATTCGCTAAGCGAGGAGGTAGTTAATGCTATCTCAATCCATAGTATTAATACAAGTATGATAAGTATCACTAAGTACAAAATGGAACCGATCAAGAGACGGGAAGATACGAGCTTTGGGCTCTTTCCCGTAAGCAAAATTAGGTAATCACAATTAGGTAATCACACACACACACACACACACACACACACACACACACACACACACACACACACACACACACACCCCGCCCTCCCAGTATCTCTTAAATTTTTCCTTGTGCTTTTTAGTGACTAAGTGCTTAGTGGAAAACTTTACCATAATTTCCCTAAATAAGAAATCCTGCAGAGTATTGTGAGTACAAAACTTATATTTGTTGTATGACGAGACTGTCCAAAATATTAAAGGAAAAAATTGAGAACTTCTTCGTGAGGGGAGAGAGAAGAAGCTGTCCTGTTCTGCCTTGAAGGAAACTTAGATGAGTTGCCAGAGGTGAAACCATCACATCACATTACCTAATTTTTTGTGTAAATTGGGGCGAGCTATTAAGCCGTTCACCTGATCCTGTGGTTCCATATATTGTTAAAATCAGTATCCTTCCCATTTATATTAATTTGATAGCTAGTTTGAAACACGAAATAATTGAACAATTAAATAAATACCAAAAATACACCTGTCAACAGTACTGAGTTAAGTTGCCAAGTAGTACAGCTGTCTTATTTTCTTCATTTTTTTTCTTTTCTTTTAGCTTTCTCTTTTACTATTTTTTTTATATTTTGTATGTATATATTGAGTTAAATGTAAAGTCTAATCCTGTGATAACATATCTTGGTTAGCAAGTGAGTTTATCACTTAGGAAGAATATATAGCAGAAACAGGTGGGTGCCTCCTCAGACACAAATTCGAATTTACCTTCAGGTTTGACTTTTGTTTTGTTTGCATTTTTTTTCTTTTTCTTTTTATCCTCAAATTACCATAGTCAAATGTTTAAGTTAAGATGTGTTTTACCAGAAATGAGATAAATTGAGTCACTAAATAGCACTTATATGGAGATATAAAAATTGTGTGAAGCTTAAATAAAAGTTTTTCTTTTTTTTTTCTTTCTCTTCTTCTTTCTATATTCTGTGAGAGGGAGAACATAAAAATGAGGCCATCTCTGTCCCAAACCTCCCCCACCCATGGGTCGGGAGGCGGGGTAGCTATTAGGAGACTAAAACAGAAAATCAAGGATTTAGAGGCAATGGTTATAAGCCTTGATGATAAAATTCGGAATATGGATAGAGAAATGAAAGAGAATAAAACACTCAGAGAGGAAATAAGATCTTTGGAGGAAGCAAATAAAGCACAAGGGCAGGAGAGAAAGGAACTAGAAAAAAAGAATAAAGAAGCTGGAAGGGGAAAAGAGTGAACTAGAAACTAAAATTTCTAAACAAGAAGATAAAAACAAACAGCTGAATGACAACCTAAATGAATTAGATGTTAGTTCACTGCTCTCTTCTGAGAGAGACGAGATTGCTGCTTGGAATGTCTAGATTAAGGAAAACATTGAACAGTTCAGAAAAGAGTTCCAGGAGCTGAATATGGACAATGATGCCATGAAAATTTCCTTTGCTGATGCACTAAAGGGGAATGTGGCAGTAAAAGAGGCTGTAAAGGTGGTGGCACTGGAAAACATACAAACAGTTGACTATAAAGAGACAGTAATCGAAAAAATGAAAGACATTGTGATGGAAAGAGCAAACCCACTCATCAAACAGGCACTTGATAAAGAGAAGACAGTGGTAATCTCAGGCATAAGCGAATCCCAGGAGCCAACATGGTAGGGGAGACTTGAAGAAAATAAAGCTAGGGTTGTAGACCTGATAAGAAAGCTTGGAGTAGTTTGTGGTCCTGAGGATATTGTAAACATACACCAACTAGGTAAATATTCGAGGGAAGGAAAGCCGAGACCAACAAAAGCAACCTTTGAGAGAGGGGAAATATGTAGGGAAATATTGTTGAGAAAAAAAAGTCTAAAAGACCTTCAAGAATTCAAAGAAGTGTTCATTAGACAATACAGAACACAGGAAGAGATGGGAAAGATAAAAAACTTGTTGCAAGAGGCAAGAAGGTTAAATGAGGAAAGAAATGAAGAAGAGAAGAAAAATTTTCATTTCAGAGTTCTTCCAGACAAAGGGGAGATAAAGAAGATAATGACAGAAGATCAGGGGATTGGGCCTCATTAAGATTGTTATACACAAATGCTGATGGATTAGCTAGTAAAGCAGTAGAATTAAAAGTTAGGATTCACAACAGTAAGGCAGATATAGTAGCAATTACAAAGACTAAGTTGAGTGAGGACATAAACAGTGTCACAGTTTTTCCTAAGGGCTTCAGAATACTAAGGGTTGAAAGATCTGAGAGGACTGGTGGAGGGATAGCACTGCTCATAAGTGAAAGGATTCAAGTTGAAGAAATAAATTTGGCTATAGAAAGTGAGTTCAAGGAATTTCTTGTTGCTCGCATAAATACTGGGTCAGAGAGCATTATAATAACTGTTGTATACAACCCCCCAAGGAACCAGAATAGGCTTGAAGTTTATGAGGAAAGTCATATAGGTACTATTGAAGTCATAAACTCATTTGTTAACATGGCACAGGAGAAAAAATGCAGGATTTTGATTATGGGAAATTTTAATCATAAAGAGATAGATTGGATAAATCTTGACCCACACATTGGTGAGGACTCATTTGGGGCAAGATTCCTAGATTGCGTACAAGGGAATTTCCTACACCAACATGTAATGGAACCAACGAGGGCCAGGGGTGGGGATGAGCCATCACTACTTGATCTAGTATTCACAGATAATGTGTTGGATATTGAAAAAATTGAGTATGAACCACCAATTGGAAAGAGTGACCACTGTGTGTTGTTGATGGAGTATATCATTGAAGATATTCTGCCTGAGAGTAGAGGCACTGAGGACATGAGGAGGAACTATACGAAAGGAGATTACATCAAAATGAATGAGCTTTTTGCAGTTATTGACTGGAGAACCTTATTTTACAACAAATCTGTACAAGAAATGTATGACATCTTTTGTGAGAAATATGGGAAGATAGTAGATTGCTGCATACCTGTCACCAAAGTAGGTGTAATTCATGCCAGAGAGAAATGGTTCGATAATGAGTGTTAAAGAGCTAAGGAGTGGAGAGACAAATGCTGGAAAAGGTATAGGAGGAGAAAAACCATAAATGCCTGGCAAACCTACAAAAGAGCAAGAAATGACTACCTAAGTAAAAGGAGAGAGGCAGAGAAAGATTATGAGAGGGACATCACCAGGAAGGCTAAAGAAAATCCCAAGCTTTTCCACAGCTTTATCAGAGGAAAACTGAAGGTAAAAGAACAGGTTTTAAGGCTAAAGAGAGCGGATGGAAGCATCACTGAGACGGACGAAGAGATCTGCAAAGAATTGAACAAGGAGTTTCAGTCAGTATTTACAGTAGAAAATACCCCACCCCCTCAGATTGCAGTGATAGAAGCTCAAGGGCCGGTATTAGAGAACATCAACCTTACAGCCACAGAGGTATGCAAAGCGCTGATGGATTTAGATGTTCATAAAGCTACAGGTCTAGATGACATATCCCCTCATGTGCTTAAAAAATGAGCAAACTCAATATCAGTGGCACTAAGTATCATATTTAAAAAGTCACTGGAGTCAGGGGAGATTCCAAGATGCTGGAAACAAGCAAATGTTATATCTATCTTCAAAAAGGGAAGGAGGGATACGGCTCTGAACTATAGACCAGTTTCCTTGACCAGCATAGTTTGCAAAGTTATGGAGAAACTACTAAGGAAACATATCTCTCTTCACTTGGAATCCTTCAACGTTTTGTCAGTGAGGCAACATGGCTTCAGAGAAGGAAGATCAACAGTAACAAACTTATTAGAATTTTATGATGAAGTAAGCCCAATCTTACAGGAAAGAGAGGGCTGGGCAGATTGCATATTCCTAGACTTCCAGAAAGCGTTTGACACTGTTCCACACGGGAGACTTATTAGGAAGCTGCAAGCAAAGGCTAGAATAGGTGGAAATGTCTTGGAATGGATAAAAACTTACTTAGAAGGAAGGGAACAGAGGGTTAGAGTAAGACACTCAGTGTGTGAATGGAGAAGAGTTAGTAGTGGAGTTCCACAGGGTTCAGTTTTAGGGCCACTTTTGTTCCTTGTATATGTAAATGACCTACCAGAGTCTGTAAATTCATTCATGAATATGTTTGCAGATGATGCAAAGATTGTGAAGAAAGTAAAAAAACGAGAACAATGGTAGAGAACTTCAGGAGGATCTAAATAGTCTGCATGAGTGGTCAGAAAAGTGGCTAATGAAATTCAATACTTCAAAATGTAAGGTAATGAGAATAGGTACAAGTTCAAGAAGGCCCAAGCTTGACTACTCGGTGGCTGGAGTACAACTTCAAGAGACAGAAATGAGAGAGATCTAGAAGTAAACATACTGGCAGATTTGTCTCCAGAAATACATATATATGGCATAGGAAGGGCAGCATATGCCTTCTTATCAAATGTAAGGGTAGCCTTCAGGCACATGGACTAGGAAATATTCAGAAATATTTATGTAACCTATGTGAGGCCCAAACTGGAATATGCAGCCCCCTTTTGGAATCCACACTTGAAAAAGCACATAGCTAAGCTTGAAAAAGTTCAAAGACATGCCACGAAACTTGTGCCAGAAATACGCAATCTCAGTTATGATGAGAGGCTGAGGGAATTAGACTTACCATCACTCGAAGCTAGAAGATTGAGGGGGGATATGGTGACAGTCTTAAAATTCCTTCATGGTTATTATAGAGTGGATAGGGATCGATATTTCGATATGGCTGGCTCTAGAACTAGAGGTCATAGTTTGAAGCTTGGTAAGAGTAGTTGATAATTGGAATTGGCTAAGCGAGGAGGTAGTTAATGCTATCTCAATCCATAGTTTTAAGGACAAGTATGATAAGTATCACTAAGTATAAAATGGAACCAATGAGGAGACGGGAAGATACGTTCTTTGGGCTCTTTCCCGTAAACACAATTAGGTAAGCATAATTAGGTAAACACACACACACACACACACACACACACACACACACACACATATATATATATATATATATATATATATATATATATATATATATATATATATATATATATATATATATATATATATATATATATAAATATATATATATATATATATAAACAAATAAAAAACAAAGTAATTATTCATATAAAATAAATATAATAATATATTTAGTTTGATAATTTTACATACAGTAGAAACAGTGTATATTCAACAACTTTTATGCCAGTAAGTTGCCCTTTGGTAAAGATCGCTCACTTCTATAGGAAATAATTGATTAACATGTTAAGAATCGTGAACCCGACATTGGATCCTAGTAATTACTTTAAGTGACTGCTGAATTCGATAAAGCTAAAAAATCTTGACGTGCATTCATTAAAAACGAGACCTCAATACCTATAGCAAACCTTCCTAACGCCCTGCAGTTCATTTTCATCGTTTCTAATCATCGGCTAGAATGAAAGCATATTTCAAAATTTAAATATATCAGTTATCAGGTCAACAACAACAACGACAACAACAATAAATAATAATAATAATAATAATAATAATAATAATAATAATAATAATAATAATAATAATAATAATAATAATAATAATGTTAAAATATTTTGGTCGGTGAACGAAGTCCTTCAGTTTTTGAGATACCGTATTTAATAACGAGATGCAGTGAAAGAGCAGCGTCCCTGTGACTGGCGTTATACAGGTGGTCCGCTCGTTACCTTTAGTTGGTCTCTGACTTGTAGTGTGAGAGGTTGAGTGCGTGTGTGTGTGTGTAGTAACTCATTGCGCATGTGCGCTCTTTTTGCGGTGATTCGCTATTTAGTTCGAACTTTTGTTAATTGATGTTGGAGTCATTCCTTCCTAAATTGTGTTACTTAAACCAGTGTATTTTGGCAGTTACCGTGAACAACTAAGTATCACATGTTAATGGACTTTGGATTATCTTTTTCTTGCTTTACTTCAGAATATCTTGTGTTTTGGGTTCTTGAAAATATGGTAAGTCAGATCTCAGTCAAGTTTTTCTAATAAGGGGAAATTAAAGCTTTGATATATATATATATATATATATATATATATATATATATATATATATATATATATATATATATATATATATATATATATATATATATATATATATATATATATATATATATATAAGTTAACTGAAAAAAAGGTAGACACTTGTCTGCCTAGCAATTGTAGTCGATATTGGTTTGTAAATATACTCAAATGTGTTGCGTTTCGATTTCATGCTCCAGTAATAATAACGATGCCGGTAATAATAATAATAATAATAATAATAATAATAATAATAATAATATGCTCGAATAGCCAAGTACTGAACATGCCTATATGTAGAAATATCTTGACATTTGGCAAACTTTAATTTGAAATAGTACAAAGTTATTAAAAACAAAACTTTCATAATAAGGAAAATGCCTTTCTTTGCTAAGTTATTTTAATATGTTAAAAGACCTCACATTCAAAATATTTACTTCCCATAGCGTTTTTTGCAAAGTTAGGTTTGCTGATAGTATTTAGTTATTGTAAACTTTTCCTCATCTCTTCTGTAATACAGTATTCCAAAAAATAAGTAACAGACACCTTGAATATTTATAATATTCAGTATGTTTTCTTAGCTTTAATGTGCATTTTACGTTAAATCAAGATATTATTTTTCCATAGAGTATAGCCAATAATCGAACGATGTAAGGCGTAAGTATTCCACTATATTCTGAATAAAGTTTTGAGAAAGCATTAGGTAAAGTTCTTTATAAGAACCCCCCCCCTCTCAAATATCGTCGTCATCAGGAGTTAATCATAACTAGAAATTAGTGGGTTCTATTTTTTCTTCGTCGTCGTTGTCGTCTTCGTATTATTATTATTATTATTATTATTATTATTATTATTATTATTATTATTATTATTATTATGCTTCAGGCGTAGTCATTCGCAATTTTGCGTTTTATTTGTGAAAGCTTGTCTCATTACGTTACTGCAGTATTGTATTAAAGCATTTTATATAGCATTTTAATGCCCTCACTTCAAAATTCTGAGAGAGAGAGAGAGAGAGAGAGAGAGAGAGAGAGAGAGAGAGAGAGAGAGAGAGAGAGAGAGAGAGAGAGAGAGAGAGAGAGAGAGAGTTCTCGTGAAGCTTTTGGATTTTTTATGACAATATATTTCACGCATAAAATATATTTTGGCGTAGCCTTTTAAGTGGCAGTACCCTTAATTCATTGGCAGAGTGCCAAATAGGATTTTTTTTTTTTTTACACCTGTAAAGGGGGCTTGTCTCTGGGTAGTTGACGAGCTGTCACTGTGGTTTTTACTTTGATTCTCAATAGGTTCCAGTGCCCTTGTTGTGTTCAGGATTAATTATATTCATTGTAAATTTCTGGGTATTGACATTAATGCCTTGGGTTTGTTAACAATGACCAGTGCAGAGCAAATTAACAACATGGTTAAAGGGTAATGTCCGCGTGAACATGTAATAGATAACTTTTACTTCATTTGCCTTATGTATATAAAACTGACAGTCTACTTGCGTCATCAGTTACCTTCCAAATTTTTACCATGAGCTAAGGTATATAAAATTCCTTAAAGATAATAAAATAGCTTCCCTCTCGAAAAGGGTTGGGTATGGGATAGGATTATAAGATAATATCCTATATTTTTTCTTCCCCCACTTTTTAGATCAAACCAAATCAAGTACAGTAGAAAGGAATGAAGATAATTTACCCTCTAGATTTTCATAATAAGCGGATATGTAAATCACAAAAGTAACTATGAGTTTGATTGGTATAATTTAGAAATAAATTAAGTTCCTCGGCTACACAAATGGAATCCTATGTCCAATTAAAATCCTAATGAAATCATCTAAAAACTCCAAGAGAGGCGTAGGCTAATCGTACACAAGGAGGAAAACAAAAGAAAAGCAAAAAAAATCTACAAAACAAACAGAACCCGTTCACCTGCTCGCTACTTTCTCGTGCTTAATCATGGAGAGAGGTAGAGGAAGCAAGACCAGTTCTCTTACTTTGAAGAATAAAAGAGATTTAGACTCCTGTACACCATTCAAATCTTCAAAAGTTTATTATAGACTTATTGAAAGTTATTTTATACATTTCTGTAGTGAATAACTGTCCCATGGGTAACTGTACAAAGGAGCGCTTATCCTACCTTCATAAAACGTACTGTAAATAATTTTCAGCAAATAACATTTTTATCATATCACTTCGGTACAATTTACATATAATTTACACATGAAAGTAGGCTTTCCAATCAACAAGTATGATTTATAAGCGAATTCATGACCCATTTTTGGGGGTGAAATAGAAAGTGATTAATAACCATCAAGTATTAACCAGCAATGCATATAAAAAATAGATGTATTTTAGGGTAAAGCGGAACAAAAATGCAGTGTGTGTGTGTGATTACCTAATTGTGATTACCTAATTGTGTTTACGGGAAAGAGCCCAAAGATCGTATCTTCCCGTCTCCTCATCGGTTCCATTTTGTACTTAGTGATACTTATCATACCTGTCCTTAAAACTATGGATTGAGATAGCATTAACTACCTCCTCGCTTAGCCAATTCCAATTATCAACTACTCTTACACTGAAAAAGTATTTCCTTATATCCTGCAAAGAAGTTTTCTTACCAAGCTTCAAACTATGACCTCTAGTTCTAGAGCCAGCCATATCAAAATATCGATCCCTATCCACTCTATCATAACCATGAAGGAATTTAAAGACTGTCACCATATCCCCCCTCAATCTTCTAGCTTCGAGTGATGGTAAGTCTAATTCCCTCAGCCTCTCATCATAACTGAGATTGCGTATTTCTGTGTGTGTGTGTGTGTGTGTGTGTGTGTGTGTGTGTGTGTGTGTGTGTGAGAGAGAGAGAGAGAGAGAGAGAGAGAGAGAGAGAGAGAGAGAGAGGAGAGAGAGAGAGAGAGAGAGAGAATTTTCGCACATTTCTGCTGAACCTTGATAATGAATATTTGGCTTCATTCATGATTAATAGGTTTTCTCCTTTCAATGGCGTGCAAGCTCCTTTCTAGCTTTAAAAGTTCATCCTAGCTTTGAGATTGTACTTGAAAATATACAAAACGAAGCTAGGAATCGTTACTTGATCAATGAAAATTAGTTTTGAAGTGCTCCGAATTCGATGTTGACGGATGTTCGTGAGTTACATTCGTCAGCACAACTCTCTCTCTCTCTCTCTCTCTCTCTCTCTCTCTCTCTCTCTCTCTCTCTCTCTCTCTCTCTCTCTCTCTCTCTCTCTCTCCTCTCAATAACAATAAATTAATAAAATAAATCTCTCTCTCTCTCTCTCTCTCTCCTCGAGGCTATGAAGAATGGGGAAGTTTCAAGCTTAATTAATTCAGAAGATGAAGCATGATAATATATTACTTTTTTCTTTAACCTTACATTTCAGTACATGTCGTCAACGAGTTTAACGATACTTGGAGACATTAGTTAATTCAAGGAACTAAGTCTTACTACCTAAAACGCTCATCTCATCTACCGGTATTGATTACGATTACATCCAGTATATAGGCCTGCAATTAGGGTATTGTGCGAACTACACCCGGAAAGGCTTAGTGAAACGAAGACGCTATATTATAAAGATCTACTTTATTGATCAAAATGGTCAATTTATATACAGTTCATACAGGATGCATAGGTGCATGGTTCACACTGCAATGGATTCGGTTTTACGTCACGAACTCCTTTTTCTACTAAGGGCTAGGACGGTTGCCTTCTTACGAAGGACTTGATTTGGCAGATGTAATCGTTACCCTGAGTGTATGCCCTTACTAACCTCAGTCCGTGACGGGGTGCAAACCCTCGACCTGCCGCCTCAGAGTCGCAGGCGCTACCATTTTGCCACGGAGACTATATGGTTCACATTGCAATCTGAGGGATATTTTTAGATTTCTAAATGTAAGAATCAAAACGAATTCGATCCCGAGTGTGAAATGATAAGAAAGTCTTACAGTACAGTGTGTCCATTTTTTTTATGTATTCCCCTATATAATGATTAAGTACCTACCACAAATTGTTTCCGCTTGTAATTAGGCTAGTTGCCTCCTCTATAACCCATAATGCTTTTCCTTATAATCAATCGATTACTACACATATATTTTATTCTTCAAATCCGAAATGAATTAAGTTTTTCCTTGTGAAATAATTGAACAGACTTACTGTGCCGCTTCCCCTCTTCCATAGGTTAATAACGTTGATAGACGAATATGACCTTGAGAGCAGCACCATCCTTCTTTATAAGGGAGAGTTATCTCTCACCCAAAACTTCAACGACCTGTCATTACAAGATATATTCGCTCATATTTTTATTTTCTTATAGGTACAAAGCAAGTAACTGCTTCATAGAGTGGGAATTGTCAAATTTACATTTTGTCGTCTAATATTATTTGTTTATATAAATTATCTGAATTGTTGAATATAAATTACTTACATGGGCTAAAAACAAATGTTTTATTAAATTATTACAGCAGAAAAAAATAAGTGTACTCCAAATCATTGTCCCCAAGGAGGCCGAAAGCACAGTTCATGAGTTTTACCGAACGAAAAACTCCAAGAGAACTTACGAGATGTAGGGAATATCTGTTAAAAAGTAATACAATTATTTAATGTCAATACTCTTTGACATATGCAAGTTGTACTCAAAAGTCTTAATGCTTATAAAAACTATTACATTGTGTTATTTACACTTCTTTTACTATTATATAATATTCTTTGTTATAGTAAGGAAAAGAATCCCCATGGATATAGAACTTCGGAATATAACCTACGGTTTATGAAGCGCAATCTCGTACGTCACTTGTTCTACGCAATAGAAACATATCGCACAGTGCAAGACCGCCATCTCCGTTTTCACGTCCCTTCCCTTATACTCCTATTCTACTGTCAGTCCTCTCATTAACCTTAAGTAACCTTTGCACAACCTTGGCTCAAACCTCTTTTATCTTATGTAGTCGAGAGAGAGAGAGAGAGAGAGAGAGGAGAGAGAGAGAGAGAGAGAGAGAGAGAGAGAGAGAGAGAGAGAGAGAGAGAGAGAGAGAGAGCTGTTATGGCCTTAGGAACTCTTTCATAGTTTATATGCTTTGAATGATGGTTTATAATACCATTTCCTTTACGAGTTCTATATTTTCACTAGTTACGTAATTTGGATTTGTTTGCTGCTGCTACAGCCGAACGTTTAACTCCTTTAAAACATGTTTCTTTGCACGGATATTAATCTCATTTTTAATAATTACATGAATCAATAAAAAGGCGATTCATTACATTTCTTCCCACGAGAACAGCTCATCAAAGATATTTCAAGTAGGCTAGTTAGAATGGGGAGCTCATGTTTATAATCAAGACTGGTATGCAGATATGCAACAGCATTTTACGTATACTATGCATTTCCTATTCCTCTACCCCCCCCCCTTCCTTCCTTCCTTTCCCACAGTCTGAAGAATGAATGAAAATTATATTTTTTTTTCAGTGATATGGGTGCTTTGTTAGCATTATCACAACTGCCTAATTCGGCTTTTTGTATGCGTATACTGAAATGTAACATTTGGAAGTATAAATCTGGCGACTGAGGAATTTTTTTTGCAACTGTTCACATATTTAAGCATTTTCTAGTAGAAAAAGTTACAGTGACAGTCAGGTGAAGGAAAACATATGGAGACTTATTGGCGAAGAATTGGAAAAAACAAACAAACAGACAACAAGTATTATTATTATTATTATTATTATTATTATTATTATTATTATTATTATTATTATATTATTATTTGTATTATTATCATTATTATTATTATATCTCTTGCTATTATTAATATTGTTGCTATTATTATTATTATTATTATTATTATTATTATTATTATTATTATTATTATTATTATTATTATTATTATATAATAATAATAATAATAATAATAATAATAATAATAATAATAATTATTATTATTATTATTATTATTATTATTATTATTATTATTATTATTACTTGTGTAATTAAC
Source organism: Halocaridina rubra (assembly GCA_037179515.1). Lineage (NCBI taxonomy): Eukaryota > Metazoa > Arthropoda > Malacostraca > Decapoda > Atyidae > Halocaridina > Halocaridina rubra. The sequence continues at coordinate 69,277 of JAXCGZ010011556.1, read as the reverse complement.
TGTTTAATGAATAATATCAATATTTGTGTAATAAAATGTTTAATGAGTAATATTATTTGTGTAAGAAATTGTTTAATGAGTAATATTATTTGTGTAAGAAAATGTTTAATGAATAATACACTGAGTTTGGTACTACTCACCTGAGGCAAACAGCCAATCTCTCCCGTGGTGAAATAGTCTCTCAAAGGTTAATATTGGTCTTGAGCAAGTCCTTTTCGATTTCCTGAGGCAAATAATTGAATTGAGATGTTTTCATTCTGAAGTACAGGTAAAACTTCATTTCAACATCTTGTAAGTCTTTATAGAGAGTCCAATATTCTCCCTCCGACTTCTTCACTTGGCACTGATGTACCCAAACTCACTTCTTATTGAGAACTCTTTCCTCCTCTTCATATAAAAGTATGCAACGAGCTGCTTTAGATGGAATTTTTTTGCACTATAACGGAGCAACAGCTGTATGCACAATGAACGTATCCGAAACATATAGTGTGATCACAGTGACATTATACTGGAACGTAAACGAATCGTATCCGTACGAGAACGAACCGTACAGTGTGAATCAGCCCATGAGTGTTTAACAAGAAAAGAAATATAAACTTCTCTGAATGTTGATCAGCACTAATTTTCTCAGGGACAGATATTAGCTTCATCTATTATTATTATTATTATTATTATTATTATTATTATTATTATTATTATTATTATTATTATTATTATTATTATTATTTCCTGAGGTAGGGGGCTAGAATATTTCCTCCGTGTTCCCCTGCGTGTCGTAAGAGTCGAATAACCGGGGCGGAGCGAGGAAACTGGGAATCCCCTCTGTATTTTCTCTTCCCAAAGAGTCATAGTATTTTGCTTTAACTCTGCCATTTCCCATATAAGGGTAAAATGGTTCATGTATGTATATATATATATATATATATATATATATATATATATATATATATATATATATATATATATATATATATATATGTTATTACTATTATTATTATTATTATTATTATTATTATTATTATTATTATTATTATTGCTACTGTTGTTGTTGTTATTGGTATGCCAAATGTGCACAGACTTTGTTTTCTAGAGAGGATGAAAAGAACAATATGAGTGTGATGGAAATGAGGCGTTTTAGAAGTGATAGGTGTAGCTAGTATAGATACAGTAAGAAATGAGGAGGTGAGGCATAGAACTGGTGTTGAAGGGAGGCTATTGGATAATTTAGATCACTGAGTGTTGATATGGTTTAGGAATATAAAAGTGAATAACAAGTAGAGTGTGGAGAGCAGCAGTAAATGGAATAAGGCTGAAAGGAGGGCCTAGAATGAAGTGGAAGGAAGGGAGAATATATCTCATGATTTACGTGGTATGTCAGTGGAACAGGAAAGAGAGAGTGCGAGAGACAGGGGAGAGAGGAGAGAGATTTTGTACAGGTGATGCGGGTCGAACAGATTTCTCGCACCTGCTAGCAGAGTACACAGGTACGGATGAGTGTGGGGGGTTTGTCATGAGATGAAGTGGTGGGAGTAAAATAGCTTCAACTTTGGGATCTTTTAGCAGAAGATCCTTGCCCACGTAACGTATTGATGGTGATGAGGGAATTGTGGCAGCCTTTTATCCCCAAGGAGTTCATAGGAGTGATCGATGTATATTAGCTTGCAGTAAATGTTTGTGCTTTGAGCCTTTGACTGGATCACCTCCGTTACTAGTAGCATTACGGCCACTGTATATGAATGTAAATGTGCTTTTTCCCTTTTTCATATTACTCTCTATTTATAATAATTGCATCGTATGTATAACCGCATGGTTATTTGATATGCACTCAAGGAAATTCGGCAGAATGAATGGTATATATATCAAAATAAAATTCCGAATCCAGTACGTTTCTAAATATTAGTGTACTACATTGTAAATTTCAGTAGTAAAAGATCTTATCGTTGTTTACATGAAGAAGGTTTGTCATTCTTCAAAACTGATCAAAGTAGCTTTGAACGCTGACGTGCAACTTCTTATGGTTAGCCACATCTTAACCTTGAGCTTTTACACTTTTATGAGAAGTGAACGAGTTCCCCCAACGAATACAGCTTAACTTCAGGCACCTCACAGGTAATTTTTTTTTTCTGTAAACTGTATTGTATTTTACTGTATTCCATATGTTATTGATCTTTACCTTATATTAACATAATTTTTTAAGACATGACAATGGCATTTGTCAGTGGCTTAGAGAGAAACGAATCAAGTCTATAAATGATGATGTATACAATTTAACATAGTTGTGTCACAACCGACAACAGTTGGTTCTGTGGCACTTTCGAGTTCGCCGAGACATTGAAAGACTCTCTCTCTCTCTCTCTCTCTCTCCTCTCTCTCTCTCTCTCTCTCTCTCTCTCTCTCTCTCCTCTCTCTGTGTGTGTCTCATGTAAACTACTTTAACAGAGAAAGAGAGAGTATGAAAATATAAATATAAAACGCACATATAAATATTCTTTGGATGATTTTTCGCAAGAATGCTTGACTATCGGATTTTACTTTCTGCTTTAGTAACTGGCTAATAAATGATACTTTCTCTTCATATTTTTTTGCTCCTCATAACATTCTGCAGCAAACTTTCAAACGGGTTTATAGCCTACTATATAATAAAGTGCTCCTCTATGTCTAGATACATCTGCGTATTTGCACTTGACCTCTTTTTAGTGTAAGGCATTATATTTTTCGGCCCTTTCGAATGGTGACTAATAATGACACAAAACGACTTATTATTATTATTATTATTATTATTATTATTATTATTATTATTATTATTATTATTATTATTATTATGAAGCGTGCGTGTAAGTAAATATAGGCCTATATTTCTTCGCATCTAAGAACTCTGTTAAGCCTCGGCACATATTCTATTAAAATATGCATTATAATATTAGAGTACTTTAAACTTTAAATCTTGATATGAGGAGAACTAGCAATAGGAACTTCACATTCATCTCGCGACACACACACACACACACACACACACACACACACACACACACACACACACACACACACACACACACACACACACACACAAAGAATTGAACAAGGAGTTTCAGTCAGTATTTACAGTAGAAAATACCCCACCCCCTCAGATTGCAGTGATAGAAGCTCAAGGGCCGGTATTAGAGAACATCAACCTTACAGCCACAGAGGTATGCAAAGCGCTGATGGATTTAGATGTTCATAAAGCTACAGGTCCTGATGACATATCCCCTCATGTGCTTAAAAAATGCGCAAACACAATATCAGTGGCACTAAGTATCATATTTAAGGAGTCATTGGAGTCGGGGGAGATTCCAAGATGCTGGAAACAAGCAAATGTGATACCTATCTTCAAAAAGGGAAGGAGGGATACGGCTCTGAACTATAGACCAGTTTCCTTGACCAGCATAGTTTGCAAACTTATGGAGAAACTACTAAGGAAACATATCTCTCTTCACTTGGAATCCTTCAACTTTTTGTCAGTGAGGCAACATGGCTTCAGAGAAGGAAGATCAACAGTAACAAACTTATTAGAATTTTATGATGAGGTAAGCCAAATCTTACAGGAAAGAGAGGGCTGGGCAGATTGCATATTCCTAGACTTCCAGAAAGCGTTTGACACTGTTCCACATGGGAGACTTATTAAGAAGCTGCAATCAATGGCTAGAATAGGTGGAAATGTCTTGGAATGGATAAAAACTTACTTAGAAGGAAGGGAACAGAGGGTTAGAGTAAGACACTCAGTATCTGAATGGAGAAGAGTTAGTAGTGGAGTCCCACAGGGTTCAGTTTTAGGGCCACTTTTGTTCCTTGTATATGTAAATGACCTACCAGAGTCTGTAAATTCATTCATGAATATGTTTGCAGATGATGCAAAGATTGTGAAGAAAGTAAAAAACGAGAACAATGGTAGAGAACTTCAGGAGGATCTAAATAATCTGCATGAGTGGTCAGAAAAGTGGCTAATGAAATTCAATACCTCAAAATGTAAGGTAATGAGAATGGGTACAAGTGCAAGAAGGCCCAAGCTTGACTACTCGGTGGCTGGAGTACAACTTCAAGAGACAGAAAATGAGAGAGATCTAGGAGTAAACATACTGGCAGATTTGTCTCCAGAAATACATATAGATGGCGTAGTAAGGGCAGCATATGCATTCTTATGAAATGTAAGGGTAGCCTTCAGGCACATGGACAAGGAAATGTTCAGAAATATTTATGTAACCTATGTGAGGCCAAAACTCGAATATGCAGCCCCCTTTTGGAATCCGCACTTGAAAAAGCACATAGCTAAGCTTGAAAAAGTTCAAAGACATGCCACGAAACTGGTGCCAGAAATACGCAATCTCGGTTATGATGAGAGGCTGAGGGAATTAGACTTGCCATCACTCGAAGCTAGAAGAGTAAGGGGGGATATGGTGACAGTCTTTAAATTCCTTCATGGTTATGATAGAGTGGATAGGGATCGATATTTCGATATGGCTGGCTCTAGAACTAGAGGTCATAGTTCGAAGCTTCGGAAGAAAACTTGTTTGCAGGATGTAAGGAAATACTTTTTCAGTGTAAGAGTAGTTGATAATTGGAATTCGCTAAGCGAGGAGGTAGTTAATGCTACCTCAATCCATAGTTTTAAGGACAGGTATGATAAGTATCACTAAGTCTAAAAATGGAACCGATCAGGAGACGGGAAGATACGAGCTTGGGCTCTTTCCCGTAAACACAATTAGGTAATCACAATTAGGTAATCACACACACGATACAGAACACAGGAAGAGATGGGAAAGATCAAAAACTTGTTGCAAGAGGCAAGAAGGTTAAATGATGAAAGAAATGAAGAAGAGAAGAAAAATTTTCGTTACGGAATACTTCCAGACAAAGGGGAGATAAAGAAGATAATGACAGAAGATCAGGGGATGGGGCCTCATTAAGATTGTTATACACAAATGCTGATGGATTAGCTGGTAAGGCAGTAGAATTAAAAGATAGGATTCACAACAGTAAGGCAGATATAGTAGCAATTACAGAGACTAAGTTGAGTGAGGACATAAACAGTGTCACAGTTTTTCCTAAGGGCTTCAGAATACTAAGGGTCGAAAGATCTGAGAGGACTGGTGGAGGGATAGCACTGCTCATAAGTGAGAGGATTCAAGTTGAAGAGATAAGCTTGGCTATAGAAAGTGAGTTCAAGGAATTTCTTGTTGCTCGCATAAATACTGGGTCAGAGAGCATTATAATAACTGTTGTATACAACCCACCAAGGAACCAAAATAGGCTTGAAATTTATGAGGAAAGTCATATAGGTACGATTGAAGTCATAAACTCAGTTGTTAACATGGCGCGGGAGAAAAAATGTAGGATTTTGATTATGGGAGACTTTAATCATAAAGAGATAGATTGGATAAATCTTGACCCACACAGTGGTGAGGACTCCTTTGGGGCAAGATTCCTAGATTGCGTACAAGGGAATTTCCTACACCAACATGTAATGGAACCAACAAGAGCCAGGGGTGGGGATGAGCCATCACTACTTGATCTGGTGTTCACAGATAATGTGTTGGATATTGAAAATATTGAGTATGAACCACCAATTGGAAAGAGTGACCACTGTGTGTTGTTGATGGAGTATATCATTGAAGACATTCTTCCTGAGAGTAGAGGCACTGAGGACATGAGGAGGAACTATCCGAAAGGAGGTTACATCAAAATGAATGAGCTTTTTGCAGTTATTGACTGGAGAACCTTATTTTACAACAAATCTGTACAAGAAATGTATGACATCTTTTGTGAGAAATATGGGAAGATAGTAGATTGCTGCATACCTGTCACCAAAGTAGGTGTAATTCATGCCAGAGAGAAATGGTTCGATAATGGGTGTAAAAGAGCTAAGGAGTGGAGAGACAAATGCTGGAAAAGGTATAGGAGGAGAAAAAACATAAATGCCTGGCAAACCTACAAAAGAGCAAGAAATGACTACCTAAGTAAAAGGAGAGAGGCAGAGAAAGATTATGAGAGGGACATCACCAGGAAGGCTAAAGAAAATCCCAAGCTTTTCCACAGCTTTATCAGAGGAAAACTGAAGGTAAAAGAACAGGTTTTAAGGCTAAAGAGAGCGGATGGAAGCATCACTGAGACGGACGAAGAGATCTGCAAAGAATTGAACAAGGAGTTTCAGTCAGTATTTACAGTAGAAAATACCCCACCCCCTCAGATTGCAGTGATAGAAGCTCAAGGGCCGGTATTAGAGAACATCAACCTTACAGCCACAGAGGTATGCAAAGCGCTGATGGATTTAGATGTTCATAAAGCTACAGGTCCTGATGACATATCCCCTCATGTGCTTAAAAAATGCGCAAACACAATATCAGTGGCACTAAGTATCATATTTAAGGAGTCATTGGAGTCGGGGGAGATTCCAAGATGCTGGAAACAAGCAAATGTGATACCTATCTTCAAAAAGGGAAGGAGGGATACGGCTCTGAACTATAGACCAGTTTCCTTGACCAGCATAGTTTGCAAACTTATGGAGAAACTACTAAGGAAACATATCTCTCTTCACTTGGAATCCTTCAACTTTTTGTCAGTGAGGCAACATGGCTTCAGAGAAGGAAGATCAACAGTAACAAACTTATTAGAATTTTATGATGAGGTAAGCCAAATCTTACAGGAAAGAGAGGGCTGGGCAGATTGCATATTCCTAGACTTCCAGAAAGTGTTTGACACTGTTCCACATGGGAGACTTATTAGGAAGCTGCAATCAATGGCTAGAATAGGTGGAAATGTCTTGGAATGGATAAAAACTTACTTAGAAGGAAGGGAACAGAGGGTTAGAGTAAGACACTCAGTGTCTGAATGGAGAAGAGTTAGTAGTGGAGTTCCACAGGGTTCAGTTTTAGGGCCACTTTTGTTCCTTGTATATGTAAATGACCTACCAGAGTCTGTAAATTCATTCATGAATATGTTTGCAGATGATGCAAAGATTGTGAAGAAAGTAAAAAACGAGAACAATGGTAGAGAACTTCAGGAGGATCTAAATAATCTGCATGAGTGGTCAGAAAAGTGGCTAATGAAATTCAATACCTCAAAATGTAAGGTAATGAGAATGGGTACAAGTGCAAGAAGGCCCAAGCTTGACTACTCGGTGGCTGGAGTACAACTTCAGGAGACAGAAAATGAGAGAGATCTAGGAGTAAACATATTGGCAGATTTGTCTCCAGAAATACATATAAATGGCGTAGTAAGGGCAGCATATGCATTCTTATGAAATGTAAGGGTAGCCTTCAGGCACATGGACAAGGAAATGTTCAGAAATATTTATGTAACCTATGTGAGGCCAAAACTCGAATATGCAGCCCCCTTTTGGAATCCGCACTTGAAAAAGCACATAGCTAAGCTTGAAAAAGTTCAAAGACATGCCACGAAACTGGTGCCAGAAATACGCAATCTCGGTTATGATGAGAGGCTGAGGGAATTAGACTTGCCATCACTCGAAGCTAGAAGAGTAAGGGGGGATATGGTGACAGTCTTTAAATTCCTTCATGGTTATGATAGAGTGGATAGGGATCGATATTTCGATATGGCTGGCTCTAGAACTAGAGGTCATAGTTTGAAGCTTCGGAAGAAAACTTGTTTGCAGGATGTAAGGAAATACTTTTTCAGTGTAAGAGTAGTTGATAATTGGAATTCGCTAAGCGAGGAGGTAGTTAATGCTACCTCAATCCATAGTTTTAAGGACAGGTATGATAAGTATCACTAAGTCTAAAAATGGAACCGATCAGGAGACGGGAAGATACGAGCTTTGGGCTCTTTCCCGTAAACACAATTAGGTAATCACAATTAGGTAATCACACACACACTCAAATATTCATGTAACCTATGTGAGGCCAAGTTAAGCTGGAAAAAATTCAGACATGCCACGAAACTGGTGCCAGAAATACGCAATCTCAATTATGATGAGAAGGTGAGGGAATTGAACTTACTATCTCTCGAAGCTAGAAGAATGAGAGAGGATATGATGATGGTTTTTAAATTCCTTCATGGTTATTACAAAGTGGATAGGGATAGATATTTTGATATGGCTGGGACTAGAACTAGGGGTCCTAGTTTGAAGCTTCGTAAGAAAACTCCTTAGCAGGATGTAAAAAATTACCTTTTTAGTGTAAGGGTAGTTGATAACTGGAATTTGTTAAGCGAGGAAGTAGTTAATGCTAACTCAGTCCAAAGTTTTAAGGACAAGTATGATAAGTAGCACTTAGTACAAAATGGAACCGACCAGGTGACGGGAACTTACGAGCTTTGGACTATTCCGTAAACACAATGAGGTAATTACAATTAGGTACACACACACACACACACACACACACACACACACACACACACACACACATATATATATATATATATATATATATATATATATATATATATATATATATATATATATATATATATTAATGAAACAATGAGGCTATAGCGATTGAATATACTGAATATAGCAAGAGATGGTTTTTAGCAGTCGATGGTGCGCACTTCCAGCTGTTGTTTTCAATATATTCTCAAGGATTGAAGTGTACGCAAATGCAGATAAATTACGCTACATAGGTTTTAAATAAAGTGTACACATGTTTTTAATTAGCTATACCCTTCAATTCAAGCTGTCAACGTAAAAGCGAAGATTTTTACTTGTAAATTTCTGACTTGGTAACTGTAATCTACAGGACTTATTACTGAATATTGAAAGGGCAATTGTCCCCAAGGGTAATCTTCCTAAGGGGCAATTGTCCCAAAGGGTAATCATCCTAAGGGGCACTTGTCCTAAGGGGAAATCCTTCTAAGGGGTGATTGTTCCATGGGGTAATTGTCCTACCTCCATTAATAAGTCAATTCCTAATATAAATAGAGGGCATACTGTAAAAGGGGTTGGGTTGGGATTATTTTATATATTTACCATTTCAGACACCATACTGAAAAGGATTTTTTTACCATTGCGTTTGAGGTGTGCACCATACTCTCTTTTCTGAGCAAAACTTCCAAAAAATCTAATTATATGCTGCTGTAGATTTAAAAACTTCATATATTTCACAGAACAGCCTTAATAAATGGCCGATTTTTAAACATATTATTTTACTTATGGAAGACTTATTGATTTTGCTTGTCTCTCAAAAAGATTTCGGTGTAACATTAGTGTGTCATCTAAAGCTGCACCAGCATAGCTGTACTAAAGTTGGCTATGTGAGTTGTAATTTGAGAATGTGATATCTGTTGAGACAGTTCGATGTTAAGTCTTCCTTCAGTTACGGTTCTTTTTCTATGCCTACATCAACACTGAATATTCTTGGATATTCATTACACATCTTTTATTATCCCTTCACGTCTGACAAGTCATAGCACTCCCATCTCTGTTTCTCTTTACATTATATATTCTTCGTGCCCAGGCCCGATGAGGGCTGTTTTATTATTTTTTTCGGCCCATCCTGGTGTCAAAATCGTAAAAAAAGTATGAAAAAGTAGATATGTCTAACCCAACCTAACTGATAACCTCGTTGTTAAATTCTTTGGCTTCTATGTTGACTGCTTGAAATGAGATCTACGATTAATTTTTGAATGAGTTCAATGAAAATTACTAATCAATGTCCTAAGCATTATTAATTCCACCAAATTAGCAATTTTTTTAAAGTACTATCACATCCACCTGGGAGCCCACTACCGATCTTAATCCAAATAAAGAAGCTATACATAATATCCGGTAAGATTTACCTTAATCCAACATTAATACTGCTATTTTTTTTATTGGCGTAAGTTACACACATAGGTAAAATCGGGCAAATAGATTACTCTCTAGCAAATAATCATGTTTGTAGATCCACACATTAGAGTAGCTGTGAATTTTGTTTTTGGTCTTGGCATGGGATTTTATGTGTCGGAAATTGGTAGTGCATAGCCTATACGGAGTGCAAGAATCTGCAAATCTAAAAAAAAAAAATGTGGAATACAGAGGTAAAGAATTGATTTGGACATTGTTGAATAGACGTTTCTGTTGAAACTTTTAAGTGGGGTGGATGTGGAAGGGGATGAGTGGGAGGTGATTTGGGTGGGTCACCTAGTCTAAATGGAGTTTCAGTTAGGGTAATACCTTTGACTTTCACACCAGCCAAGCTTGACGTACGCATTTCCCCCTCCCCAAAATGATGGGTGCTGTAGGTGATATTGGGTGTCCTCTCCCTCTCTTCCAAGGGTGTGTGGTGTCTGTTACTCTCGCAAATTTTGGATATAGTGAAGGGTGTTGCCCGATTTATAAGTGCGCATTTCACAGATATATGGTGTTGGAAATGTATAGATTGAGTTGATAAAGTGTTGTAGATTCCCGGATGACTTATTCAAGAGCATGCGGAGATTTTTTAAACATTCCAGATATGTTGCGTATGCCAGGAAAAAAGACAGGTGGAAGTGTATATAACATTATGTTCTTAAATATTGCAGGGTTTCCCCAATCGTATTTATTTTAGGGTTTAAATTCACCAGTATCAAATGGCCTTCATGACTTAAAGATTTAATGGTTGCTGCTTGCGAAATTGGTTGTAAACTACTTGTATTCGAAATTTCCTCGCGCTAAGTTTATTGAAAAGACACATTACTCTGTCTTCTTTTTCATCAGTGCCATGACTTGACACTTATTATTGTTTTTATTAGCTTAGGTCTAATTACATCGTTCATATCATGTGCCATACAGCCATATCGACTTAAGAAAGGCTCTCATGTAATTTATAACATATACATAGAAGTTGTATTAGACAATCAGTGATATACACGTGAAATGCTATAAACCACACTTGCCACTGATTTTCCTCATACTAGTTGGTGAAAATAGAATGACTCTTGCAAGTTTGAGTTTTAATTAAAAAAAAAATCAGCTGGATTTGTATGGAATTGAAGTGGTTTCGTTATATGATGGTGAAGATTATTTTGAAGCTGATTATCAATAGAATTTTATATTGCTCAAAATCATGTGACTTTGACTGATTATTTAGAAAAAAAAATAACTATGAATAAAGTGTACATCACCTTCTATGTTTGTGCAATTCGATCAGATATACTGTACTATCGATATAGAATCCTGAGCTTAGTTTATCATTTATACCAGCTTGAGATATTTTTAGGGTCTCCAGGGAAGTAAGCTTTTCTACTGATGTGCAACTGATCTTTCCATTGGTTCCTACAGTGAAAAGAGTCTCTCTAATAAGGGCCTTGAAACAACGCTAAAGGTAACATAAATGTAGCTTTTGCTTTTGTATGTTTTTAATCTATGAAACAAAAAAAGGAAGTGATTATATAAATATAAATTTGAAAATTAATTGGAAAAAAAATAAAATCATTAGCAGATTTTGCAGATAGTACATTTCCATATGGAAAATGTTTATATTGCTTGCTAATAAATTGAATTCCAACTTCATATAAACAATTTGCTTACACGGTGAAATGACTAGACATTTCCACCAGGAAAATAGGTCTTGAAATGAAGTGAAATGCTATTACTGTATTGTGTATTTCAACTGTGCCAAGGTTTAAGAAAAATAATTTGTCCGTAATTCAGATCTTTCTACACTTGCTTGTTCCGGTTTTACGTCACGGACTCCCTTTTCAACCAAGGGCTAGGACGGTTACCCTCTTGCGAAGGACTTGTTTTGGCAGATGTAATCCTCACCCTGAGTGCATACCCTTGCTAACCTCAGACCGTGATTGGGCGCGAACCCTCGACCTAACGCCTCAGAGTCGCGGACGCTACCGGTTGAGCTAAACCTACTTTTTTGTTGTGTTAAATTCGATATGCATGCTTAATTTCATCTAAGTTTTGACCAATTCCCTTCCTATCTATCTATCTATCTATCTATCTGTATAGATACATAGATGGATATATATATATATATATATATATACTATATATATATATATATATATATATATATATATATATATATATATATATATATATATATATATATATATATATATATATATAAAACTGCCAGTTAACCTTAATACAATTACATCTTTCAGCAATACATTCCTGCATGCTATCCGTTCTGTTTAATTTTTTTTATGAGTGTGACACTGGGATGGACAAAGAAAATTGCCCTCCTCGGTTCCGGGCACCAAGAAAAAATCAAGAAGACAAAGTAGCAGCTCAAGAACAAGGCAGAAGTAAGAAAATGTCAAATAGTAAGAAATGCATAGACTGAGAAAATAGTAAGAGTGATAAAATCCTATAAATATGGCAGGATTAGACCCTGAAATGATGACATGCAACTTTTTGAAGGAAAAGAGTCATAAGAGTTAGGGAAAACGGCAGGAGGAAGAAAGTTCCAGAGTCTGGTGGTGGAAGGAGAGAAGCAGTTACTGCAGCAACCAATCTACAGTTCTTAACACAATACCTATGAAACAAGGCCGCTTGGCGTGTGTTAAGTGGTCTCGCCAGCAGGGGAGGGATGCATCTCGCCAAGTCATTAGAGCAGTGATGGAAGTAGTACTAATAGAAAAAAGAGAGGGAGAGCTGATACCCTCATCTGGCGAAGAGAAAGAGATGATGCCCTCCTCCGGTGAAGAGAAAGAGATGATACCCTCCTCTAGAGAGGAGAAAGAGAATCGATATTAGAATAAAGAGAAGGGTCGTTAATGAGTCTGATGGCCTTAGATATAGCCCTATCGTGGAGATAAGTATAAGAAGAAGCACCTCATGTGTGAGAGCAGTATTCTAAGCAACGATGGTTCTGCTCATGCAACATAGGAAATGTTTGATGGTAAAATATATATATATATATATATATATATATATATATATATATATATATATATATATATATATATATATATATATATATATATATAGTAGGTGATCTACCTTTCTATCTGTAGTCCATTGTACCCAACCTAACCATCTTTATGTTAGGTTAGATTAAGGTGCAATAGACTACTGATAGTAAGGTAGACCACATACTCTAATTGATCCTAATTTTCTTTTGCCTTTGCTGCTTGTGATCTTTGGAACTGGATTGAGTCACAGGTATCTACTATATCAGAATGATCTGTAGCATCAATTTTACGTCTCACTGAGGCAAATTCCAGAATCTAATACATGAGGAACCACTTCGTTCTGCCTCTGTTGTTTGATTTGGCTTTTATTCTGGCAAAGTGACCAATTTCTCTGTACCACTAAAGGCGCAGCATTAACATCAGGCGTAACTAAAACTAAAGTGTGTAAAGGCGGATGACGCACAATTATCTTGGAGATTTCCCTTGAGGTGGAGGACACGAATGCCACCTACGTGCCGCAAAAATCTACTAAAGGGGTGGATCGAGGGGACTGTGATTCCCCTACTCTGTGCATTCCTCCCACAAAGAGTCAAAGAGTCAAGGCTTTGCTTTAACTCAGCCACTTTCTTATCAGAGGGGGTTATGGCTCTTGTATATAGATAAGAGCACTGATTAATTATACCACGAAACCACATTTACTCTATTTATATGGATTAATTGTGCGTATGACTCCGAAAAGGAAGAATGACTTTGTGTTTATGATAATTTGTTGGTTTATCTATCTATCTATCTATATATCTATCTATCTATCGATATATAGATAGATAGATAAGTAATGATAAACTCCATTTATTGATTTTTCAGTCATGTGATTAAACGTGAAATCTTGATGAAGTAAGCCTTTTCTCCTTAGGTTTAAGAATACAATGCATGTTCCATTGCTGAGTGATGCTTACGTGGCATATGTACATGTACAGTAGCCTTACTTATTGTACAATAAGCGACACTGGCAGAAACAACGAAAAGACAATAGTTAATGCTCTTTGTGATGAAAGAGAAATGAGACAATTGAAGAATAAGTTAATTAGATAAATAAGGAATTGGAGAGAGGTCACTCTTTCGTTCATTGCCTGCTCCATACTGATTTTTTTCTTTAATTTAGATAAATGTCTTGGCTTTTGTACAGTGTTTTCAAAAGTACTCGCACTTTGCATGATTATGATTATTTGATTGCCTGTAATCCTATTTGGGATAATGATGTCGCGCGCATTACTATAGCCATCAGAGACGGTGAAAGTATCAAATGATCATTACCTTTTTTTTTTTTTTCATGATTGTGACACCAGGACGGGCCAAAAAAGGATTATAAAATAAAACGGCCCTCATTGGGCCTGGGCACGAAGAATACATAAAGTAAAGAGAAACAGAGATGGAGAGTGTAATGACTTGTCAGATGTG
>JAXCGZ010011556.1:20000-50000 GCA_037179515.1 Halocaridina rubra | reverse complement strand
TTACTAAGTCAAGGCGCTACCTACTACACACCACAGAGGGTTAAAAGGAATCCAACCTTATAGCTTATATCTGCTATACTTAGGAATGAACGCATTCTATATATATATATATATATATATATATATATATATATATATATATATATATATATATATATATATATATATATATTTCTAATATTAATAAAGTAAATGACTGAAAAAAAACAAGAAAATAGAAAATAATGTAAATATATGCATTGCCCGTTATCCCTCTTTTCTTATCATTATTATCAATTACATCAATCAACATACTAAATAATTTTAATTTAAACATAGAAACATTCCTTTGAAATTCTCTCTCTCTCTCTCTCTCTCTCTCTCTCTCTCTCTCTCTCTCTCTCTCTCTCTCTCTCTCTCTCTCTCTCTCTCTCTCTCTCTCTCTCTCTCTCTCTCTCTCTCTCTCTCTTTTATAGAAAAGAGGTTAACTTGGATCAGATGGAAAGGACAATCCAAAGTCCCCTATGCTATGAAACTAGATGGAAATTATATCTTTTTTTTGTGTAGTTTAGGAGGTGACGAGCCTAACTGGATTCGGTTGCGCTTCGGGGCGTTAGGAATGGCATTCAACCTTAATTTCCCAACTCCAACCCGTGTCCATCACCTTTCGAATGGGGGCTTTTCGTCACACATTAAGCAGAAAAAAAGGTGAAATTCCTCCTCGTAAACTCAGGGAGACTGCATAAGGGACAAAACTCAAAATGACATTCGCGATTTGAATATAAAATGGAAATGTACATAGTCAATCTTATTCAAGTTAATATGTTTGCTGCTATTCATTTGACTAACTACGGCTTATATTTTCACTCTCAGATTCTTAGAGCCGAGGCTTCCTGGCTCTTTAAAGAGACTTCTGAAATATATTATTAAGTGCTTAAGCATATATCAGTAAAGGAGTCAACCTGTAAAAACTACCTAACATACTTTCACAGAAATGCTTCAGATAAGTCAGTTAGGAAAAATTAATGAGTAATCAAAGCAGAAAGAATTTTAAGAAGCAGCCACGTTATTCATGATTACTCCTTTCGATAACGTTATGATATTGCCAAATAGTCTGAAAATTTTACTTTCATTGTATTAAATGTACAAGTTGCCTGATAAGATATTATTTTTGAATTTACTATTAAACGATTTAAGAAATTGGTCATACTTTTTTCTTTTATCTCAATGGGATATCTGTCGACTTTCTTCGATTTCGAAATCCGATTTTTTTTATTACCTTGACTTTCTTCTTGAAGGTTTGTAGCACATTCTTGTGTTGGAGAGAGTTCTGGATAGATATAGACAGGAATACCCCCTACACCCACACATGCATATGTGTATATAATTATCTAATTGTGATTATGGGAAAAAGCCCTATGCTCATAACTCCCCGTCTCCTCGGCGGTTCTCTTTTTGTACTCGGTGATACTTATCATATTTGTTCTGAAAGCTATGAATTGAGTAAGCACTAACTACCTCCCCGCTAAGCGATTCCAATCATGGACTATTCTTACACTTAAAAGCTACTTCACCACATACTGCAAAGAAGTTTTCATACGAAGCTTCAAACTATGACTTCTTGTTTTAGGGCCAGCCATATCAAAGTTTTCGATCCCTATGCGCTCTGTCAAAACCATGAAGGAATTTCAAAACCGTCAACATATCTCCCTTCATTCTTCTAGCTTCAGGTGATGACAAGTCTAATTCCCACAACCTCTCCTCATTACTGAGATTACGTATTTCTGGCACCAGTTTTATGACATGTCTTTGAACTTTTCCAGCTTATTAATATGCATTTTTAAGTGCGGATTCCAAAAGGGGGCTGCATATTCAGACTTTGGCCTCATAAGTTACATAAAGATTTCTGAACATTTCCTTGTCTATGTGTTTGAAGGCTACCCTTACATTTGCTAAAAAAAAGCATATGCAATCCTTATTAAGCTATTTATGTGCATTTCCGAAGACAAATCTGTCAATATGTTAACGCCTAGTTCTCTCTCAGTCCCCGTCTCTTGAATTTCGGCCCCTACTATTAAGTATGCAAGCTTGGGTCTTGTACGTGTACCATTCTCATATCCTTATAATTTGAAGCATCGAATTCATAAGCCACTTTTCTGACCACTCATGGAGACTATTTAGGCCTTCCTTGAGTTCTCTCTACCTTTGTTCTCGTCTTTTACTTTCTTCAGATTCTTTGCGTCATCTGCAAACATTTTCAGGAATTAATTTACAGACGTCAGGTCGAGGGTTCGCGCCCCGTCACGGTCTGAGGTTAGCAAAGGCATGCACTCAGCGTAAGGATTACATCTGCCAAAGCAAGTCCTTCGCAAGAAGGCAACCGTCCTAGCCCTTGGTTGATAAGGGAGTCCATGACGTAAAACCGGAACACTCTTTTACTTATACAATGTACAAAAGTGGCTCTAAGGTTGAACCCTGTGGATCCTTACTACTAACCTTTCTCCATACAGACACTGAGCATCTTACTCTAACCCTCAGTTTCTTTCTTTATAAGTAAGTTTTTAACCTTTCCAAGACATTGCCACCTATTCTCGCCATTACTTTCAGCTTCTTAATAAGTCTTCCTTGTGGGACCATATCAAATGCCTTCTGGAATTCTAGGAATATGCAATCAACCCAGCCCTCTTTTACCTGTAAGATCCTGCTTACCTCATAATAAAATTCTGATAAGTTTGTTACTGTATATCTGCCTTCTCTTAAGCCATGTGGTCTCGCTGACAAAAACTTGAAGGATTTCAAGTGAAGAGATGTGTTTTCTTTGTAGTTTCTCCTAACTTTACCAACTATGCTAGTCAAGGAAACAGGCCTGTTGTTTAGACTGTATCCCTCCTTCCTTTTTTGAAGTACCACGTTCGCTCGTTTCCAGCATCTTAGAATCTCCCCTATTCCAGCAACTTTTCAAATATGATGTATAGCACCACCGATATTGTATGGTGCATTTCTTATGTACGTATGGGGATATATCAGGACCTGTAGCTTCATGGGCATATAACTCCATCAACGTTTTGCATACCTCTGTGGCTGAAAAGATGATGTTCTCTAATACCGGCTCATGAACTCTTACCTCAGCAATCTAGGGGGATGGTGTATGTTCTGCTGTAAATATTGACAAACTCCTTGTTCAATTTTTCGCAGATCTTTTCATCCGTCTCAGCAATGGTTCCATCTGCTCTATTTAACGTTAAAGCCTATTCTTTGACCTTCAGTTTTCCTCTGATAAAGCTGTGAAAAAGTTTAGGATTTTCTTTAGCCTTCCTGTTGATTTCCCTTTCATAATTTCTTTCTGTCTCTTTTCTTTTACTCAGGTAATCATTTCTTGCTCTTTTATAAGCCTGCCAGGCATTCATGTTTTTTCTCCTCCTATACCTTTTCCAGCATAGGCTATGTCTCCTCTCCTTAGCAGGCTTGCATTCATTTATGAAACATTTCTCTCTGGCATGAATAACTTCTACTTTGGTGGAAGATATGCCTTTCTCACAAAGATTTCATACATTTTTTGTACAGATTTGTTGTTAAATAAGGTCCTCTAGTGTTTGTTTTTGTGTGTATGTGAGTTTGTTTGTGCGTGTGTATGTGTGTGTGAGTTGTGTGTGTGTGTGTGTGTGTGTGTGTGTGTGCGTGTGTGTGTGTGTGTGTGTATAGATATTCGTAGTTCGGTTGTTATGATAATGGACAGTCACACAAGCGTATCTGAGTTTGAACCTACATCGCTCCATGACAGAAAAGTTATATTTGCACTTACTCATGTCGAGGGAGACAGCAGTAGCGTCTGTTATTCCCCACCCCTTCAACCTAGCGAAATTAATAACTTACTTCATTATCTTAGCTATTAGAGTTTCCATCTTTATGCAGGTCCACTTTCTCCGCTCTTTAACAGTGGAAATAGAAGATAGGTAAATAGAAAGACTGGAATTTTGTTAGGTAGACAGATATACCTTTTTTTCTTTCGTTGTATATTATATGTTTGTGTATGCACTGATTAATAAAATTTGCCCACATAACCTACCTCGTGATACATATTTTATTGGAAGCCGGAACTAAATTTTGTAGGGTTAATGATTAACCCACATCCTGACCGTCACATCTAAAGATTTTCTGGGGGATATCATTGTCTTGCATATGTGCACAAAGTTACTCTTGCAGAACATATATATGAGAGATCATTGCATGAGCATGCACAGGAAAATCCGACGTAGGATACAATATTTAACGATGAGATAAACAGAGAAACTGATAAAAACCGTTAGACTTTGCTCTAGAGACCAAGATCACTGGCCATAGATATGCCTGATGTTGTACACTAGCCAGGTGCTCCCATTTACCATGTGTGTGTACTTTTCTTGAACAGATAAACAACAGCAGTACATTTGATTGCTCTGGCAAAGGAAAGTGTACAACGTGGTTTTCAATTGGAAATGATGGTAATTACGTCGACGGCTGATATTTTTATAAGTACTTCATAAAACATACTTTGCTTCAAAGAATGTTAATTAGATATACGCTCACACACACACCCACACACACACACACACACACACACACACACACACACACACACACACACACACACACACACACACACTCAGAGAGAGAGAGAGAGAGAGAGAGAGAGAGAGAGAGAGAGAGAGAGAGAGAGAGAGAGAGAGAGAGAGAGAGAGAGAGAGAGCTGTCATGTTAGTGAGTCGTATTGTAACGCTATTGTAATTTATGTATTTTATTACAGTTAGGAGTAACAGTGCTTGCAAACCAAAAACCACGCGACATCAGGAGTGACAGTGTCTCTTTCAGACGCCCATGTAAATGGTTGACTTTAACTACTTGTTAACTATCTGAATCTTAAAAAGACCCGCCCGCGGGAAATCAAAGATATATATATATATATATATATATATATATATATATATATATATATATATATATATATATATATATATATATATATATATATATATATATATATATATATATTATTATTATTATTATTATTTTTTTTTTTTTTTTTTTTTTTTTTTTTGGTCGATTGTCATAAATCTAAGCACTGTATATGGCAGTGATTAATAAGAGTATTGAATATGTGTTCAATACACAAATGTAATTTTAAGCTGGCGGGTATCATTTTGCCTCATTATATATTTTAACTAATATGATAGTTAGGAAGTAAATTGTAATTCTCTTTGATGGAACGATTTCCAGTGGTGTTCCACAGGGTTCTGTTCCTTCTCTTCATCGACGATCCTCTTCAGTCCCCATCCTCCTCTCATCTCCTCACCTTTGCCAACGATTCTACCCTTCATATTTCCTCTGCCTTTTTTCACAACCTTCATCTGCTATTCCGATTTGTAGAGAGTATCTAAGTAAGGCACCCAAAATTTAATTAAATTTAAGGCACTTAAGACACTTTTTCTGGCTGTTTCTCTATCTTTTTCTCCTCTTGATAGCTCTATTGTCTTCAAATTCAACCTCTTAATTTTGTTAACATATTGGAAATACAGATATCCTCTAGCTTGTTTTGGAGGAATCACATAATCCAAATGTCTAAATCTGCATCTAAAAAATTGGGGGTTCTGTTTCGTTTTCGTCATTACTTTTCCTCTTTTCAGTTACTTTAAATCTATAAAGGTTTTATCCGTCTTTGCTGAGAATACTGCTCGCACATCTGGGGTGCTTCTTCTTATACTTATCTCCTTGATAGGGTTGAATCTAAGGCAGTTAGACTCATCAATGACCCTTCTTCTACTTTCTATCTGGATTCTCTTTCTTTTTGGCGTAAGGTATCATCCTTTTCTCTTTTCTATCCCTACTACTACCATCACTGCTCTGATGAGCTGGCGAGGTGCATCCCTCACTCACTACCGGGGACGCATAACACGGGTACTGTGTGGAGATTTGTAGCTCGCGGATTGGTCGGTACAGCAACTACTTCCCATCCACATCCAGATTTTGAACTCTTCTTCCTTCTGTCTTTCCTAATTTTTATAGCCTATCTTTGTTCAAAAAACGGATCTATCGTCATCTCAGGGCCTAATCCTGTCATATCTCTTGGTCCTCAGTACTTCGTCTGTTCTTTTAACCTGTCCTTTTCCTATTGTGTATCACCCCTTTATTTCTGCCTTGTCCTAACCTTCTACTTTTCCTTTGTCTTAATGTTTCTTCGTGGCCTGGCCTGATGAGGGTAATTTTCTTGCCTCTCCTAGTGTTATACTCATAAGAAAATATTCCGTGGTCGTTGTAAATTCTTTCGCCTTGCTTAGAATTTATTTATCTTGTACAACAAACAATGTAGCTTTCCTATTGTAGACATGAATTCATATTTGGTACTGTCAAGCAGTATATTACTTTATGCTGACATGCATTAAGAGACAACGCTGAATTTGACAGTGATCTTGGTCGACATGAATGCATATAATTCTAAGTGACGATGTATTCCCTCTGATTGCTATGAAAACATCTAGATTACTGCCGTAATATGTATTCTCCCTGACAGAAATTAATGCGTACGAAGTACTAGCTTACTGTGCATATCCCTTTAATAGGCAATGATGTGTATACTGTACAGATAAAGTTACTTTTCTATGAGAGAAAGTCATGCATGTGTAGAACTTTTATGCCATGCATTTCTCATGATAGGAGGAAATACACATACAGTACTGACTTCCAGTGATTTCTCTACAGAGACATGAATGCATATACATTACTGGCAAGCAGTGCGTCCTTTGATAGGCATATATGCGTATGCAAAACTAGTGTGATATATACGAGACTCGCTTACAGTAATTTTCCATCGATAAACATGAGTGCCTATATAGTTCTGGAGTCCATCATATTTCCATTGGTCTATGCCGTACTGACATACTTTGCATTTCCCATTTATAGATATGATCACTTGTGCAGTTTTGGTATGCAGTTTGCTGCGTAGCATTGGCTCACTATACTTGCTCATTATTTTATTAGACAAGAATGCTTATACCTTTGCTAGAGCACAACACCTTCCACTTGCCAAGGTGAATACACTTGCACTTTGTGTATTCCGCTTGGTTGATATGAGTGCATATATATATATATATATATATATATATATATATATATATATATATATATATATATATATATATATATATATATATATATATATACACACACTCACACACACACACACACACACACATATATATATATATATATATATATATATATATATATATATATATATATATATATATATATATATATATATATATATATATATATATATATATATATATATATATATATATATATATATATATATATATATATATATATATATTTCAGGTGTGCAGTGTATTTAAAATGGTAGACATTAATGAATCTTCAGCACAGAACTACTGTGCGTTGAAATTCTTTGTCGTGAATGCATTAAAAGTAATGCATTTTTTTTTTGTATTTCTCACACTAGACTTAGTGTATTGTGCTGATCTCCGGTCTACTTCTCTTTATAGGCCCAACTTTATTTAGAGATGTACAGTGTATCATATACAGTATAAATGCATTGCTCATACATATTGTAATCATATCAGTATATATAAATAAATATATATCTTTGGGGTGGAGTGAATTTACATAAATATGTAATAACTCATCAGCCTTTGCTTTCAGTATCTTTCTTTCAGCCGATGTGAAAGCATATACAGTACCTAAGTACAGTGTTCTTGATATACTGTACACAGTCTCTTTCTGTAGAGGGTATGTCTAAAACTTAGTACTTTCAAGTATTGTGTATACATTCGCCTCGGAAGTTTTGATAGGATGCAGCTGACACATACATATAAATATATAAACTTTATTTTATGAATGCAGATTGACGTTTATATCATATGTAAATCTGTAAAAAAAGAAAAAAAGAAAAAAAAAGATAATATTCATATTGAAAGTAAATTGTATTTTTTATTCTTTTTTACGTTTGTAACCTTTACAATACTCAGTGAACTTAATTTTGTGTCACAATAAGCTTTTATAGCTTTACGGGAACATATTTGGTCAGTTTATACAGAGGTTGCGTTTAATTTTCTTTCTTAGGCTGCGCTAATGAGGGACTTCATTATTGTTGCTGGCACATTCGATTTCCAATGCAACAGTTTTAAAACTTTCCTTTGGCCATTAAATCATGATTTATGCTCTCATATAATAATCCTTCATGCTTGCATGCATGCATGAACACTTGAACACTCTCTCTTTTACAGCTATAAACCTAAGCTGTAACACTTTGTTTAGTTGCATGTCAGTCGTCACTATTTTGTGCTTTGCAAATGGTAATAATATCTAAATTTCTGTATAATTCTTAAAGGAAAGACCCTCAGAGATTGGATAATATATTGGAAATATCGATAAACCTATAAGAGGTATAGCCTCTTTGTATTTGCATATCTTCATTTATGACTCTTGCTCGTTTTTACTGCAATTTAGTTGTATAATTGTTGCAAATATTATTAAGTACAGAATAAATATTAATAATCTTCAGATAATCTCCCTTCTTGGTCGGGAATCGAATCTTCGAACTGTAGTCTAGAGCAACACAGCTTAGTCCACAAGACCACAGAGGTTGTCTAGTGGACTATACTGTGTTGCTGTAGAGTTCGCAATTCGATTCCCAACCAGATAGGGAGATTATTTGAAGTCATTTAAAATATGCGTAATTGCATCACATTGTGTCAAATAATAATAATGATAAGAATGAAGACAAATATAACCGGAAATTACGAGCAAGAGTTCATATGTTGTATGTGTGTTTGATTGTGTTTTCCTCTCCTCATAAAAGCCATGATTTTCACACTTAATGTTTTTTTTTTCCAGAAGTGGTTCATATGTTCGTAAAGGGCGACCTTTTTCGTTCAACGCGCGCTGTTTCTTGAAGAAAGGATAATAATGAGTCTTATAATAGAGACCTCAAAGAAAGGTTAAAATATTGAAAATGGCTTTAAACTCTGACTTCATTTTTAAATTATAATTGTCTCTATGTGTTTCTCTTATGCACAATCTAGATTGTTGTTGTTGTTGTTGTTCCGGTTTTACGTCACGGACTCCCTTTTCTACTAAGGGCTAGGACGGTTGCCTTCTTGCGAAGGACTTGTTTTGGCAGATGTAATCGTTACCCTGAGTGCATGCCCTTGCTAACCTCAGACTGTGACGGGGTGCGAACCTTCGACCTAACGCCTCAGAGTCGCGGACGCTACCGCTTGAGCCACGGTGACTGAATCTTACTGTTACGATTTTCATATACGTATTTTTTGGATACTGTGGCTGGTGAAGTTGATACTTTGAAATTTTCACGACAGAAAAAGATTTTCCTAATGTTAACTGAATTAACAGTTCTAAACTGTTTGTCTTCTGCGGTGGAAATCGAACCTGGGACTTGTGCGCTCTACTGTGTGTCTCTGTGGTTCATGTCCCTGGTCTTATTTTCTGGAGCAAGAGGTAAACAATGTAGAATGGCTAAAAAAAAATTTAGTGGCAACAGTATTAAACAGATGGTATCTTTAATTAGCCTGCTGGCTAGTACAGTGGTAACGCGCTGGCTTCGCATTCATGAGGTCGAAAGATCGGTTCCCGTCCAAGACCGAGAGTTTAAGCTGTTTACTGGCAGGAACTGCTGTGGTTGGACACCACAGTGGGGGGTTGGGGCTTACCCTGGCTGACGAATACCCATTGTATTGAAAATGGAAATAAAGTTTGTGTTTTGTGTGTGTTTTTTAACATTAAGTTTACTCTGTTTTAAGATATAGATGTCTTTATAAGACACCGAAATAAGTTTAGTGTTTTTTTTCCCGTATTTATCATAGTTTATATGATAAGATCTCTATGTACATGCTGTCTGTATACAAAGGCCATAATCCCCCTTACAAGGGGAGTGCCCTGGTCAAAGCAAAAGGTTGACCCTTCGCGAGAGGAAAATACAAAGGGGGGGAGAGGATATCCCAGTTTCCTCGCTCCGTCTCATGTAGTTGAGTTTTACATGTTTCGAAACATGGTTTAAAGGGGGATTTACACGGTCAAACGGTTCGTCGAACGCGGTTCGACAGACAAGTGTTTGAAGTGATGTTCGAACGTGTGAACGGGGTATTTGGTTGTCGAACACGCTCCGTGTTCGACAACCAAATATCCCGTTTGACCGTGTAAACCCCCCTTTAAACCATGTTTCGAAACATGTAAAACTCAACTACATGAGACGGAGCGAGGAAACTGGGATATCTTCTCCCCCCCCCCCTTGTATTTTCCTCTCGCGAAGGGTCAACCTTTTGCTTTGACCAGGGCACTCCCCTTGTCTGTCGAACCGCGTTCGACGAACCGTTTGACCGTGTAAACCCCCCTTAAGTATTCTTTTTTCTTCGTCCCATGATAAGGGAAGAAGAAAAGACATAACAATGGAGGCAGAGAGAATGAACTAATACAGGCATGGGACGATCAGGTTCTCACTTGGATAGAACTCACCCATCCCCAAGAAAGGAAAGCAAAACAAAACATAGTAAGAGAGAAGGAGAGATTGAACTTGGATAGGTTCTAACTTGGATAGAACCCATTCATCTCCATCGTAAGATGATAATCAAAGAATGCTATGGTAGGCAATTTCCTTATTAATGAACATCGCGTGCATGAGAATCCGTCAAGATAATTATTGTGCTGAAAATGTGGCTATAAGAGATATGGCTGTTAATTCTTTCTTTATTATACTAGCTCCTGGAATATTACGGAACCTGAACATTGAGAGCAATCATGATATGTGATATTTGCCATATGATTAACACGACTAAGATTAAATAAGATTAGCACTCTACACACACACACACACACACACACACACACACACACACACACACACACACACACACATATATATTTTATTTTTTATATTTTTTATTTATTTATATTTTTGTAGTGTGTTAGTGTGTGTGTGTATGTGTGTGTGTGTGTAGGGGGGGCTTCATTAATGAGCTTATAAAGACCCAGAAGTGCCTTTTATTAAGTGCTTTATCTTGCCAAGCTTTTCTATAGGTATCATATTATATTTTCTTTATCCATTTAGAGCTGACATGTTAAGGCTTCTTTACCATTTGTATCTAGATTTGTTATTTTATACTCTGTCAGCACTTCTTGATATTGGGAATTGTATATGAATATTGGCCAGTTTATGTAAATGGCTTCATTTATCGTAGATTACCTTAACTCTTTTATCTTCTACTACTACTACTACTACTACTACTACTACTATAGATGTTGCTATTATTATTATTATTATTATTATTATTATTATTATTATTATTATTATTATTATTATTATTATTGTTATTCTTCTTCTTCTTCTTCTTCTTCTTCTTCTTCTTCTTCTTCTTCTTCTTCTTCTTCTTCTTCTTCTTCTTCTTCTTCTTCTTCTTCTTATTATTATTATTATTATTATTATTATTATTATTATTATTATTATTATTATTATTATTATTATTATTATTATTATTGTAGTCTTCATCATTATTATTGCATTTAAAGCATGATTTTATGTGCTAGTCTAATGTAGTTTCGTATTTCTTTAATAGAAACAAAGTTTAGGATCCAAACTTAAGAGCACTCACTTCCTTTGTCATGTCAGCGAAATACTTTAAATATAGCTCATTATATGGTTTGAAAGAGACGAACTTCATTTTTTTTAATATTGTGGAATACTCATCCTTCTTTTATTTATGATTTCGGTCAAATTTTTGTAATTAAATTTTCACTTTTACATCAGAACATGTGATACAACACTTATATGAATATGGAATTAATCATACTATTCCATGAGAATCTCGTAGAGGGTATTTTTTGTTTTTAATTCAAGTGGAGACAGGGCATTATTTTAGTTAAATGATTGCATGGCAGTGACAAGGGAGAAGGACTTAGTATTTGTGTTTGGTTTGCTATATAATTAATTTGTTTTTCAGTATCAAATTTCTTTTGCTGGCTTTTCGTGTACATTTATATATTATGTGTCACGGTTAGTCTTATATAGGAGTGGACACAGAAGGCTTGAATCTGGAGAATTAAAGCTGAATGCCCCTCCTATCGCCCCGCCGTGGGATCGAACACTGGTCCGTTTCCTCCCGAGTCTTGCATTCTATAGCTAAGTTATAATGGTCTATATATACATTTATTGGTGTCGTGATATATTTATTTCATGTATTTGAGAATAGACGATATATGTAATTAATATTACGGCCTTATTGTATATATACTCATTTGTTACTCATCTCTTATACATCTTAATACCGTCGTAGAAACTGATAAATATGTACAGTATATATATATATATATATATATATATATATATATATATATATATATATATATATATATATATATATATATATATATTATTTTTTTTTTATTCATTTTTTTTAGAATCTCACCTTTTAAGTGTTTCAGAATACATGCATATTTTATAAAACATATTATCAGTGACTGACCCAATTTTATGTGACTATTACCATATCTTACATGAAACACATGAAGTCACCGAATAATTATGATAATGTTATCGATTATACAGTCAAGTTTTAGGTATACTAATAAATATGATGTTCAGGTCTGTGTGAAAAGTCACTGAAAACTCATGAGCAGTGAATGAGTTAGCGACAGGTACTTGGTGCCCTACATTTGATTCAGGTTCGTCATCTAATACGTCCGTACACAAAAAGTAACTCGCTGATAAGGCCTCCTTGCATTGACACAAATAGCTTTTGCATTAATGAGCAAACTACCTTTGTAATGTACCGGAAAATCCTTATTGTTCCAAAGAAAAAGAGTAATCTCACAATGAATTTGAATGAAACCGAAGCATTACGAAAGTTGTTTTTTTAAATTACATTTTAAGTTTAGTCACTTATTATTATTATTGTTATTATTATTATTATTATTATTATTATTATTATTATTATTATTATTATTATTATTATTATTATTATTACTTATTATTATTAATTTTTGTAATTATTATTTTTCTTAAACGTGTAGCGGTTAGGAGGGAATATTAATATATTGGAGGAGGGCTGGAGGGGAGAGAAAAAAAGGGGGGTTTGGGTGTTTTGTGGTGGCACTGGAAACGTTAAGTTGCGGTCAAAGTTTTGGAAACATTTCTCACGTTGGAGTAACTTTTACGCGAGTCCTGTCAGCACTTTCTTCGCCGACAGTAATGAGAAAACTCATTTATTGGTAGTCCCTGGCTTTTGTATGACCGTCATAAACAGAGGCAGCCCTACTGGAGGCTATTCATTCAGGGTATAATACGGTATCCTACCGGCATTTTCTTCATACTTTTTCTTTCAGGGATAGCCTCAAGTGCAATAGTCTCATTGTTTTTGACCAACGTCATTATCAGTAATTTTTAGCTTCCCTGATCTCCTGTTATCGTTAATTTTATTTTAGAAAATAAAACCTTGAGTTGCACTAGTTTATGAGAGTGTTTTTTTTAAGAAAGAGTTTTGATTTTCTCATTACTCACAATATACCATGTATCACTTAGTTAAGCATTGGGATTAACTGTAATTTTCCGTTATGAATAGGTTCATGAATCATAAATGTTCGATTGCTTGTTGAAGGTAAAATTGGGGGAAGGTGCTTTTGCATCATATAATACACACACACACACACACACACACACACACACACACACACACACACACACACACACACACTTACACGTTTATAACTTTAAAGTTTTTATTTGATCAGACTGTTTTTAAATTGAAATCAGCAGATGTTATCAGTAACTCTTCAGATCTCCTTTCAAAATACACAACTAGGAGATAATTTTTTATATTTCTATGCCTATTTGACCGATATTTTCCAGAGATAAATAAAGGATAGTGTTAAGTATAGAGTCCCTTAAACATATGTGTAGGTCTATACGATCAGGTATCAAGACTATTTTTATGGAAAACTGATCACCTGTAGATGAAAAGAGTCCACTCTTGTCCTAGATGTGCCATCCATGCACAGATTACAATTGATATATAGTCCCTATTCTCTATTATTATAATTGTATTCGTCTGTGGGAGGTCCTCGTCTGAAGTAGGTAAATGAGATGTCTACCACTAGGCTTATGGAGATCGCAACATATGCCTATTCTTAATACATACATATTCCTATATATAGATACACATCATAGTTGATGAGTGACCGTTAATATTTAAGATGCGGGAACAAGCGGCCTAAATTGGGTCATGCGTTATTAGTACCTAATTCTAATCTGTATTTTGCTTTAGTGTTGGTGGTCGTCGTCCGTGATGAATGCTTCTAGAACTAGACACTGGCTACTCCCCTTTTCATTATTACTTTTGCTCATTAAATTTTTATTTTATAATATTACTCTTGAAAAGGGAATGGAGTCATATTGAAATTTTTGACATCGGGCACATGAATATTAGACAGTATCGGAAGTTTTTAATAACAAATATTCAGAACAATTCACAAACACATCAGGAAACTTCGTGAACACCTTATATACATATTGTGATATTCACATACGAACTCCCACACACATATTTGGACAGTAATTGGTCAGTATATATATATATATATATATATATATATATATATATATATATATATATATATATATATATATATATATATATATATATATATTTATTTATCTCTCTCTCTCTCTCTCTCTCTCTCTCTCTCTCTCTCTCTCTCTCTCTCTCTCTCTCTCTCTCTCTCTCATATATATATATATATATATATATATATATATATATATATATATATATATATATATATATATATATATATATATATATATACATATATATATATATATATATATATATATATATATATATATATATATATATATGTGTGTATATATATATATATATATATATATATATATATATATATATATATATATATATATATATATATATATATATATATTTATATATATATATATATATATATATATATATATATATATATATATATATTAAAAATATATATATTAAGTTCAGTCTTCAATTAATATACATTGAATAAAGAAAAAAATAAAGGGAAAACAATAACTGTACCTTTAAACCTTTGATAATTTTAAATTTAAAAAACAATACTTAGGAACATAAAAGGTATATTGTAGTGCTAGTAATGGCTGTAATGGTGGTATTTTTTTTTTCCAAGAAAGGGTTGTATATGATATACATAAAATATTCTTGTCAATAGATTATAATTCTTAAACCTTATATAAGGAAACATATGTTGCATTTGCTCGATTAGTTCACTGATTAGTGTAATTTACAATTGCTTGAAAAAGTTTATCTCCCTTTAAGATAACCGTTTGTGAAACTTGCTGTTTGAAAAAGCGTCCTTACCTCCCTCCCCGTAGATACCACATCGTACCTTAGCCATAAAAGGGTCAAACAGATTCAAGAAAAGAATATTTGAGGAATAGACATATCAAGAGTTATAAGTGCATCAAAGTAACAAAAAATATAAAGAGGGGAAAGGAGATAATCACGTGTGTTAAGTAAAAACAGCCAAACTACAGAATGCAGATAAATATGTGAAACTTGTTCTTACTCATGCACTGCCACATACACATCTGTTATTAAAACATACTTCGCGCTGAGAGCAAAGAACCTTAAACTCTCAGAAACCATTGAGAACAGAGGAGCACACATTGAGGCTATCTTATACTTCATTTCATTATCATCCATCTCCTCAACTATTCAGTAATGCACTTTAATCCATTAATTCACTTTAAAACTAATTTTGGTACAGTGGAACATTGACAGAAATTGGAATATGGTATTTTATGTAAAAACTTGTCACATGGTAATAGCAAGTACGTACCAAAATTTGAATTACATTATATCTAATTCTTCCTCATATGATAAACAAATATATTCTCTCTCTCTCTCTCTCTCTCTCTCTCTCTCTCTCTCTCTCTCTATCTATCTATCTATCTATCTATCTATCTATCTATATATATATATATATATATATATATATATATATATATATATATATATATATATATATATATATATATATATATATATATGCTCTGATGAGTTGGCGAGTTGCATCCCATCCCCATTGCCGAGGCCGCGTAATACTCGCCAAGCGACCTCGTCTCACAGGCACTGTGTGGAGATTTGTAGCTAGCGGATTGTTTGGTGCATCGACTGCTTTTTCCCATCTACTTCCAGACTGTGTAACTCTCTTCCTCCTTCTGTCTTTCCTAATTCTTTTAGTCTATCTTCCTTTAAAAAACGGATCTTTCGTCATCTTTGGCCCTAATCCTGCCATACCTCTAGGTTATCAGTACTTCGACTATTCTTTCAGCCTGTCCTTTCCCTATTGTTTATCATTCCCTCATCTCTCCCTTGTCCTTAACCTTTTACTTTTTCTTAGTCTTATTGTATTCTTCGTGCCCGGGCCTTTATTGATGAAGAAAATATTCTTGCCTGTCCCAGTATCACACTCATCAAAAATTTAAGCATATTTTACCTTTGACCGGGATTCGAACCTAAGACATATAATTACTGTGCCAAGGCAATGCCAACTACACCACTGAAGGTCTAAAAGGAGAAGCAAAACTTAACGCTCACTGCTATACTAGGAGTGAATGCATTCTTTCTGTATGTCTTTTTGTTCATATTACAGCTTCTTCCCAAATTTAGTATGGGATTTGAACGACTTGCGAAAAGAAAGCCACGAGTGAGGTTGGGAAGAAGCTGTAATATGAACAAAAAGTCAGTCAGAAACAATACGTTCATGCCTAGTATAGCAGTTAGCTGTACGGTTTGCTTCTTCTTTTAGACCTTAAGTGGTGTAGTTGGTAGCTCCCTGGCACAGTAATTATGTGTCTTATGTTCGAATTCCAGTCAGGGGTAAAATATAATTCCTGATCTCACAAATGTTAATGTGTTTATTTGATTATTGTTGATGCCTATACAGCATGGGATTTGAATTAATGAGAAAACGAAGCCAGGAGTGAGGTTGGGGAGAAACTGTAATATAAAAAAAGCCACTCAGAAAGAATGCATTTATTCCTAGTATAGCAGTTAACTGTAAGGTTTGCTTATTCTTTTAGGCCTTTAGTGGTGTAGTTGGTAGCTCCTTGGCACAGTAACTATGTCTCTAAGGTTTGAGTCCCGGTCAGGGGCAAAATATGATTCATATTTTCACATATATTAATGTGTTTATTTGAATATATATATATATATATATATATATTATATATATATATATATATATATATATATATATATATATATATATATATATATATATATATATATATATATATATATATATTAGCACACTTAATGTAATTAATGTTAGTAATTATTGGGAACT
The DNA here is from genome assembly GCA_037179515.1 of Halocaridina rubra. Classification (NCBI taxonomy): domain Eukaryota; kingdom Metazoa; phylum Arthropoda; class Malacostraca; order Decapoda; family Atyidae; genus Halocaridina; species Halocaridina rubra. Next base: position 32,603 of record JAXCGZ010011556.1, on the reverse strand, counting down.
GGTGCCATTTCCTATGACTTTCTTTTTCTCTAAAAATTTTTAGTACCTTGTTGTATTTCGAAATTAGATCATTTCATTCCACACATTTCTTTTATTATTTCTGTGGTTATCATTTTTATGTGTGGTCAGTGACCTCAGCTTTTCTCTCTCTCTCTCTCTCTCTCTCTCTCTCTCTCTCTCTCTCTCTCTCTCTCTCTCTCTCTCTCTCTCTCTCTCTCTCTCTCTCTCTCTCTCTCTCTCTCTCTTCCAGTTGTTCTGGCATTTGATGTTTATATCTGCCTGTTTTAATGTTTGTTTTTGTATTGCACACATAATCTCTATTACTTTATTTTATCCATTCAATATTTTAGTTTTGAGAACTGCATAAGGAATGTATTAAATTTTTTTTTTATATTGTATGTTGTATATTTTATTATACATATTTAAGCTTATGGAGCATATTCTTTTTACGTATGTCTTTCTTCATTTTGTTAATAGGTTTTTTGTTAACCATATAACTATCTGCACCTTGTTTGATGATTCCATTTTTATTTGCACTCTATTTTTAAATATATATTTTGAGCGCATTTGTGTACTGAAGGAACCAGTAACGCTTTTTAATTTTCAGTACTGATTTTTTATTGAAAAGATTTCTAATATATTTTTGGAGAGATTGAATATGGTGGGCGTATTGTGTACTTATGCATTACTTTTACCTGTTTTCATTAAAGAAATGATGCCACTGTATCCATTCAACTTCTTTTTGGGTGGTTCTTCAATGTCATATGTTATATTTGCACCCTAATCATGTGTCCTTTATATACATATATCCATTTCATGTGTGGTTAGCTGTTCTTCTTTTGGCAGCGGAGATATGATGGGTTTTACAGGCGGCAGCAGAATTATTCTTAGTTTTAATATAATAATTTTTCTTTGTTTCAGGTAAGATGTGTTACCAACCATTATTATATGTACTAACACTGGATATATCGTGAGTATTGATAATATTCTCATATTTTAGAGGCACAGGCTAAATATATACATTCACTGGTGAGAAAAATTGCATACTTTTTTTTTTTTTTTTTTTTTTAAATTCAGATAACTGTACATGGGGACATGTGCACATGGGCACTCCCAGTCATATTGCAGTTGATAACATTACAATCTATGTGGTTATGTATAAATAACATACTAATAGAATTTGCAATTAATTTTAAATATCATAGCAAGTAATTAATACTTGTCCATGTGTGGCCTATATGTGAATTGCCCTTTAAGTGGACATCAGTCATGGAACATGAAATGTTTGGAATCAAACTTTTCTGCGTAGTACATCATTGGTAGCTATTGGAAAATGCAATAATTTGTAAATGCATTTATATCTTTGTTTTATAATTTTTCTATAAATGCACCTATAAAGTTCATTACATTATTACAGTGTAGATACTTGCGTACACTTTTACTTTGATATTAAAATTTAAATAAATTTTATTGTAGATATGTAATTCTTATGACCGATATTGTAATAATGACCTATTAAGCAGATCTGGGAGTACCTTTGGGGACATGTCCCCATGTTATGTTTTAGATCCAAATAAAAAAAATACGTATAGTATACATATAATGAAGTCATTATTAAGTATACATGATATACATATGTTGTTCGCCACTTTACTTTAAGGCGGATGTACGCTCATTCATTGCTTGAGAGTGTAGAAATATCTTACCCCGAAAGCGCTGCTGTTTTGTAAATGCCATTTATTTTTATAGCATGTAATATAGCCATAACATTTTGTTATTACTTTTATTATGATGATGTTATGGTGTGAAGAAAGCATTACTGCGCAATTTACCTTTATATTGGCAATGTTTTTCCCACGTTCATCTGGTTTAGTTTTCCCTCTTTATGACAATGTTGGGGGGGGGGGGGGGTAAGGAGGGGGAAGGACGCGTATTTGCGTTTCGTGTGTGTGTGTGTGTGTGAAAGTCGAACCACATATGCTGCTTCCGGCGAATACAATGAGTCTGCTGCTGCTGGCTTGACTTATTTCATTCTTTTATCTTCTTGCTCCAGTTTTCTTAAAGGTGTTTTGTTCATAGTTTTTTTCGAAGTGTCTTTTTGCGAGTTACGTCGTCTCTGTCGCATAACTTTTATATATGTACTTTGTGCTCTCTCTCTCTCTCTCTCTCTCTCTCTCTCTCTCTCTCTCTCTCTCTCTCTCTCTCTCTCTCTCTCTCTCTCTCTCTCTCTCTCAAGGATATATATATATATATATATATATATATATATATATATATATATATATATATATATATATATATATATATATATATATATATATATATATATATATTAAACAGAAAAGGGCCATTTGTTTTATGAAAGGGCCTTTTCTGCTTCATATTATGCATTGATACAGCAATTTATTTTGCATATGTGTGTGTGTGTGTGTGTGTGTGAGTGAGTGTGTGTGTATATATACATATATAAATATATATACTTATGTATGTGTGTGTATGTATATAATAGTTATAGACACACAGACATGCACACACGCATATATTACATAGGTAAGCTTTTATAATTCTCTTTATTATGATCATATGAGATTATATGAGAAGGCTTGAAGATTAGGCAGTGATTTGTAAAGTGATGGTATTAGAAAAAATGTGTGTGTATGTGTGTGTGTATATATATATATATATATATATATATATATATATATATATATATATATATATATATGTATATATATATATATGTATATATACTGTATATATATATATATATATATATATATATATATATATATATATATATATATATATATATTAATTTTATCTGAACATGACGAAAGACGGAAAATATCAATAATGGATGAAAGAACGAAAACGTTCCGAATGTAACTATGTTCATCGCAGGTGTGTGTGTGTGTGTCAGTGAACTGATTTCGAGAGCCACATCCCATACAGTAATGGTTCCAAGAGAAATGACGCAAATCCAAGTACACTGTCTGTCTATCCATCAGCAACATCTCAATATAGTCTTCATCACCTTCATCTATATTATGAATTAATGATGGCTCAAAATTTTGTATACAAAAACGTAAATAGCATAGGCGACCTTGTTTTCTGCCCGCAGCCACCCAAGTTTGTTGAGAGCTGGTGTGATGTGGTCATATTTTCATATTCCTCCCAGGGCAACTCGAGCTGCAAAATTAATAACTTCTGTATACTATTTATCTGAGTCTTATTAATAGCTCACCATACCGTTGTGTAATATTTACTGTGACTAAGGGCTAGAGATTCAACAACCATTATTCGAGTGGTAGTCTCAAAATTGTCTTTTATACGTGAGAAGTACATTAGTGTTCCTGTAACCTTTTTGCATACTTTATCTACATGGGAATCAAACTATATGTAGTTATAAAAGTGAATGCCTAGATTTTTTACTGTTTTGCCAGGAGTAATTACATTGCCGCAAAAATTAATATAATATATATATATATATATATATATATATATATATATATATATATATATATATATATATATATATATATATAGATAGATAGATAGATAGATAGATAGATAGATAGGTAGATAGATAAATAGATTAATATGATAAAGTTTTAATGATAGCTCTGTTTAGTTGCTGATCATGTAAAATGAAATTACTTTCATTCTGAATTAACAATCACGAAATCACCACACGGCCACTTTGCCAATCTCATCAATTCATTTCATGGGTAAAAGAACACATAGGACGAGCAAAGGTGGGGGGTTAGGAAAAGTAAAGAATTGTATTGTTTTATTCCCTCAACGTTTTTACATGGCAACACTCTCTCTCTCTCTCTCTCTCTCTCTCTCTCTCTCTCTCTCTCTCTCTCTCTCTCTCTCTCTCTCTCTCTCTCTCTCTCTCTCTCTCTTTGGCTGTCTTTCCCATGGGAAGAATGTCACGCTCACCTCCGTTAAACCTGATCAACCACCAATTTTTCATTTCGAAATGCTTGACTAAGTCATATCACTTTTACTACTCCGCTTGGTCTCGTGCACTTTCTTTACTTTCTTATCTCTTTACTTTCCTCTCTCGTTCTTCATCAATTCTCATTTCTCTTCAGCTTTCGCACGTATTCTTTTCATCTTTTTCCACTTCATATTAACCCGGAAGTGAGGGCTGAAGGCGAATTGTAGAGAGATTCGCGAGTGGAAAGTTTGTTGAACTGAGGAATGTTGACAAGATAAACTAATGAGTAGATGACGAATGCAACATATCTTTCTCCATTGTGCATTGGGCTTGCATCTTGGTCATATGAACAGTTATGTCTTTCATGTACTTACTTTATGATAATGAAGTTTTTGAGTAAATATTATGAGTAATGGTTAGGGAAGGGAAGCGTAGTTAATAGAGGGTTATAGACCTTACAAGTAGAAGGAAAAGAGAGATTTGAATTTTGGTATAGGGTAAGAAGTTAGGATAAATGATACAGGGGTGTTTAGGGGAAAATGGCAGGAGAGAGAGAGAGAGAGAGAGAGAGAGAGAGAGAGAGAGAGAGAGGAGAGAGAGAGAGAGAGAGAGAGAGAGAGAGAGAGAGAGAGAGAGAGAGAGAGAGAGAGAGAGAAATTGATATATTGAGAAGACAAAGCATAAATAGTATACTGAAATATTAATTTACACACACACACACACACACACACACACACACACACACACACACACACACACACACACACACACACACACACTCTGGATAGGGATCGATATTTTGATATGGCTGGCTCTAGAACTAGAGGTCATAGTTTGAAGCTTCGTAAGAAAAGTTCTTTGCAGGATGTAAGGAAATACTTTTTCAGTGTAAGAGTAGTTGATAATTGGAATTGGCTAAGCGAGGAGGTAGTTAATGCTATCTCAATCCATAGTTTTAAGGACAGGTATGATAAGTATGACTAAGTATAAAATGGAACCGATCAGGAGACGGGAAGATACGAGCTTTGGGCTCTTTCCCGTAAACACAATTAGGTAATCACAATTAGGTAATCACACAAAACAAAAGGTATTTGATACGGTCCCACATGGGATAAAAACTTACTTGGAAGGAAGGGAACATAGGTTTAGGGTAAGACACTCATTGTCTGACTGGAGAAAGGTCAGTACTGGGGTTCAACAGGGGCCAGTTTTATGGCCGCTTATGTTCCTTGTATACGTAAATTACTTACCAGAGTATGTATATTAATTTCTGAATATATCTGCAGAAGATGCAAAGATTTTGAAGAGTAAAAGACGAGAACAATGGTAGAGAACTTCAGAAAGACCTAATTAGTCCTCATAGAGAAGTAACTAATGAGATTCAGTACTTCAAAATGTAAGGTAATGAGAAAGGGTACGAGTGCGAGAAGGCCCAAGCTTGGATACTCAATAGCAGGTGCAGCACTTCAAGAGACAAAGAATGAGAGATCTAGGAGTAAAAATATCGGCAGATTTGTCTCCGGAAATGCATATAAATATCTTAATAAGGATTGCATGTATATATATATATATATATATATATATATATATATATATATATATATATATATATATATATATATATATATATATATATATATATATATATATGTATATATATATATATTTTTTTTTTTTTATTTTTTTTTTATTTTTATTATTTTTTTTTATTTATTTATTTATTTTTTTTTTTTAGCAAATGTAATGGTAACCTTCAGACACATGGACAAGGAAATGTTCAGAAATATATAAGTAACTTATGTGAGGCCAAATCTTGAATATGGAGCACCATTTAGGAATCCGTACTTGAAGAAGCATATAAATAATCTGGAAAAAGTTCGGCGACATACTACGAAACTGGTGCCAGAGATACACAGTCTCAGTTATGATGAGAGACTGAGGTAATTTGATTTGCCATCACTCGAGGCTAGAAGAAAGAGGGGGGGGGGGATATGGTGACGGTTTTTAAATTCCTTTATGGTTTTGACAGAGAGGATAGGGATCAATATTTTGATATGGTTGGCTCTAGAACAAGAGATCATAGTTTGAAGCTTCGTAAGGAAACTTCTGCAGGATGTAATAAAACACTCTTTTTTAGGGTAAGAATAGTTGATGATTGGAATTCGCTAAGAGAGGAGGTAGTTAATGCTAGCTCAGTTCATGATTTTAAGGACAGGCATGATAAGTATCACTGTGTAAAAAAATGGAACGAGCTAGAAGGCGAGGATTTACGATCATATGGCTTTTTTCCGTAAGCATAATTAGGTAATTACGCACAGATATATATATATATATATATATATATATATATATATATATATATATATATATATATATATATATATATATATATATATATAGAGAGAGAGAGAGAGAGAGAGAGAGAGAGAGAGAGAGAAATCGAAAAAAACATTATTAAGGATTTTTTATACCTAAGGACCAGATTTATTCTCGGGGTACTAATCCTTGCTTTCTGTCCTTAAGTTTGGGAAATGCGTCTGCTGTGCACGTTGTCCACACAACTCTGCTAGTGTTTGTAGTCAGACTATTTAGAACTTTGGACATTCTTTCGATTTGACTTCCCTTAATATATTTTTTTTTCCGAATCTCAGCTTGTTTTTATATAGAATATAGCTTAACATTTTTCCTCTAACCATACCACGGTTACACCAAAGTGCAATGGTTTCTTATATTGTTCCGGTTTTACGTCACGGACTCCCTTTTCTACCAAGGGCTAGGACGCTTGCCTTCTTGCGAAGGACTTGTTTTGGCAGATGTAATCGTTACCCTGAGTGCATGCCCTTGCTAACCTCAGACCGTGACGGGGCGCGAACTCTCGACCTGACGCCTCAGAGTAGAGGACGCTACCGCTTGAGCCACGGTGACTACCGATGGTTTCTTACATATTATAAAAAAAATATAATCGCATTTGACTATTTTTTTAATTTTATATTATTTATATATTTTAAATTGGTAATTTGGTCTTTCAAGATGAAGAATAAAAAAAAAGAATTACCATTTTCATATGAAGATAAACTGATCTACATTCCTTCACATATGTTCAGTGATTGTTATGATTATATCAACAGCTGAATACAGGTAGACTTCAGTTTAAAAGTTTGTTAACTCGTGATTTGTCTCTTTGTCAAACTTGAAGTAATTCGTGTAACTGTGATGAGAATGTCATTCTTCTATGTCCTGTAGCTCTAGCAGCTTCCTGCTTTATGTATTTATTTTGTTTTTGTTTTATAAAATTACTAAGTACACCAGTACTCTCTGATTGCGGTACGGTACATGATTAGTCTTGCGGGTAGAGGGGAAGCCGAGAGCCAATAGATAAAATGATGTATTGCAGCTTCCGGCATGAGGCTCGGCAGATATTCATCTCCGTCAACACAAAAAAAGTCATAATCATCGCATTTGTTTTCCCACCGTTAAACCTACTATTGACTGGTGAAAGTCGAGCCCTGCACTGAGTGATATTGATGCCTTTTTTTTTTTTTTTTTTTTTTTTTTTTTTTTTTTTTTTTTTTGTGATAGGGGATTTTATTTATTAGTTACACTAATAACGTTCTCCGTTTAATTTGCTCATTCGATCTTTGCAATAAAAGATTTGCAACTACTGTCGGGCAGCACTAGTTACAAGAAGCAACATCGAGGCTTGTCTTGAAGTTATCAATCATAATTCTCTCTCTCTCTCTCTCTCTCTCTCTCTCTCTCTCTCTTCTCTCTCTCTCTCTCTCTCTCTCTCACGCGTTGCAGTTAAGTGTCTGATACTTAATTATTTGTTAGCGCGCTAGATTGTTCCTCTTTCACGTCCTCAGATGAAGTCATTATTAGGTTTGTACCCAAGGCATCTAACAGTTCCCCCCTCACCAACAAGCATCACCTTCCCCATAGTCCCCTAATCCCTCCCTCCCTCCCTCTCCTCTATAACTTCAACATCCATGTCTATTTAGAGGGCCTCAGGTTTTTTTTTTCCTCTACTTCATTTATGGAGTAAACTGCAGAATATGGTAAACAAAAACACTTTATGTAGCTGTAGGAGGTTTTATTTAAGGAAATGTATATTATCATTACTAACGTGCTGTCCAGCAATAGCACATTCTCCTGACTGTGAACTGATATCAAAAGAATGAATTATATTAGCCATATAGAAAATATTGGAAGGACGTATAATATATTGCCATATTCTAGTACTATATAAAATATTTTGTTGGAAGAATTCAATGAAAAAGATATCTTACTGCTGAAAGTCGTGGAATACGTACACGTTGACGTTAATATGAGGAAATCAGCACTACTTTGCTCTTAGATATTAATCTGTGTGCATTTGATGCTAAACACGCTGATGAAAAGACAACACACAGAAGCACACACAAGTCGGTGGCTGGTAATTTGACGAATATGATGGATATTATTATTGTTGTTATTATTATTATTATTATTATTATTATTATTATTATTATTATTATTATTATATTATTATCATTATTATTAATGTTATTATTATTACTATTGTTATTGTTGTTGTTGTTGTTGTTATTATTATTATTATTATTTTTATATAACTTCTTCTTTCAAAAAAAGTTTATATACACACACACACACACACACGCACACACACACACACACACACACCACACACACACACACACACACACACACACACACACACACACACACACACACACACACACCCCCTATATACATTGAGAATTTGTGCTTTGCAGTTGTGTACCTATGTACATGAGATACAGTACACCACCTTTTGATAATTAACATATATGTCATGCAAAATTATTGTTTAAATTATCATTGGTTATGTTATATCGTTATCAACTAGTCTATCTCACCCTTGGCACAACTCTTTTGAACACATTGAATGTTCTCTGATATGTAACGAGCTGTTTGTAATAACTGATTAATGATAATCAGGCGTCAGATAAGAACACTCATATTAACATAATATTTCAACGAACCCTTTAGTTATTGTTAATAGCCCTGTACCGTCTAGGCTCTACTTTGCTAAACTAGTTTGTGTTAAATGAATTATTTTACGAGTATATATATATATATATATATATATATATATATATATATATATATATATATATATATATATATATATATATATATATATATATATATATGGCAAACGCCCCCATTTTCATATTATACGAAATATTGTAATACGCTCTCCATCCAGAATTTACATATGCTTATTACACAAGAATATTGTTCACATGATAAATTGAAGTGGCAGTTTCATTGTTAATATTTTTATGGCTTGTACTTAAAGCAGTGTAAAGATTCATTTTCAAAAGATGTGCTTTCTTATATATTTATATATGCGTGTGTCATTGTGGAAGAGTGTTAGTTTAAAGAGTATAAAAAAATGACGGAGTAGAGACCGTCATTAGTACTCGTCTCCTTGCGCCGAGTTAGCAGTGACAGCGGATGGTGAACAATGGTACTTCGGGTAATGATGATGATGATGGAACTAAAGAGAGCAGAAAGGAAGAAACGGGAGCTCTCTTTTTTTTCTGAGCATTGTCTCTATCAGCATAATTCATTCTCTCTCTCTCTCTCTCTCTCTCTCTCTCTCTCTCTCTCTCTCTCTCTCTCTCTCTCTATGTAGTGCTCATATTTGGAAAAATGTCAGACTTTTCGCAAAGATGTCTGCAAACATTGAATTTTGGGTTCCTTGGTTGATGTCGAGTGAGTGTACATTTATGAAAATGAACGATAAAGAAAATAAACTTTGATGAAGCAGGTACCAGATATTTACGGGAGCTTGAGATCATCCAAACTCATCTTCAGTATTTCCAGAATTTTTTGTCCTTTGGAATGTAAGGAGCATGTCTATGATTTAATGATTCCTGCCACCTCACCTGACGATATGATCTCAACATCAAATCTTTAGCGGAAACACTCCCTTCCAGGGGCAGGCCTTGGAAGCGACATAAAGATTCCAGCATGTAATTTTAAAGCTATATTATTAACATGCGATTTTTTGTGTTATATTATTTATAGTAGCTTTGATTTATGTATTTGTTTATAAATTTAGCGATGTTATATGTTATTGCTTGTGAATATTTTTGTCCTATTTTTATAACAAAAAGTAATGGATTTTTATTTTTATCAGAGAATGATATGAGTTTCTATAACTTTGCAAAATGAATGAATGACGATGCCACCAGCAGTCCTTATAAAGTAATAGTCAATTTCTACGGCGATATGGAGCGCAGGTTGTCCCTGAGACCTAGAGATTTCCGTGTTATTCTTTATATTTGCCCAAATGGATGTCACATTACTTCAGGTTAGTTAACGGAGTGTTTTGAGGAAGTAGTTTGTGAGTTGGATGTTTATGTAGATACCGAGTATGGGTAACGATTATTTTTTTAAATATTTTTGTTTGAAAATGTAGTTGTTTTATGTTAATAACTGTGATCTGAAATACAGCCAGTGGAGGACTAGCAAGGCACCTCAACTCAGTGCCTCTTCCATGTTCGGGACAGTGGAAAAGTCTTCTCTCAGGAAGACCTTCCGACCGTAAAACTATTAGCCATAACCAACATCAGTCTCCAAGAGACTAGTAGTGAGATATAGGGACCCCATATGATCTTAGAAAAAGCTGTTGATGAAGATAGAAAAAAAAAGATAGTTGGGATCTGATATCAAATAAGACAATTAGATATCTGAAGTTCTTGAAATAATGAAGGAAGAGCGATTTTTTAAATGCATGTTATACTCTCTGAATATCTGTATCTATTTATGTTAACCTTCCTCCTCTTTCTTCTTAATGTACCAAGAGCTTCAATTTTTGCTTCATCATATTAATTGCCATTTGAAGAAAATGTCAGTACTTTTTTTTTGTAAAAAGTTTGCATTTTTGCCTGCTATTGAATACGCATCATTATATTGTGATTACTGAAGTTGGATGAGAAAAATTGGTTCATTGCTTAATCACAATATTGTTGGATCCTGTAAAGCATATGAGGATGAGTGTTAGATTAGTGAAAGATGCTGAAGTCATATTTCCTTTGTATTCATCTTACGTTTAAGAATCTTACTTGAGAGAGAGAGAGAGAGAGAGAGAGAGAGAGAGAGAGAGAGAGAGAGAGAGAGAGAGAGAGAGAGAGAGAGAGAGAGAATGTCCCTATTTTGAGAATCTACTTAACTAGTGAGCCATGCTAAATAGTGCTCATTGGTAAATGTACTTACTGAAGAGATTAATAAATTAGAAATTGTGAATGTAAGTACTAATTTCGACGTAATTAATCGGTACAGTGTTATTTAAGGATTATGATTTCACAGTATGTGCACAACAATATTGCCCTAGAAGTGTAGTCGCCTTTTCCAGTAGATTTCGATTATGTCATTCATTTTCACCTAAGTGTTCAAACAAATTATGAAATGTTATTCAGTTGAGAATTCTAGAATGAAAAACTCAAGAGAAAAGATAGATTAGACAGATAGAATGACGGAGAGAGGAAACTCTCTTCTCTCCTTGTACTCGTTTTCACTTCCATTGTACGCAATCTAGGGAGTGAATTGCGGGTAATACAAGAGAATGAGTAAAGTCATTGCGTTCTTTATCTACCTTCGAGTTTGTGTGTTAGGAAAAGTACTGTGTGAGTGCAGCATAATGTGCAGCCATGAAAGTAATTTCAGGTGATTTCTGTTTCCTTGCTGCAGACACAGTGGAAGTCAGAAAATCTCTCTCTCTCTCTCTCTCTCTCTCTCTCTCTCTCTCTCTCTCTCTCTCTCTCTCTCTCTCTCTCTCTCTCTCTCTCTCTCTCTCTCTCTCTCTCTCTCTCTCTCTCTCTCTCTCTCTCTCTCTCTCTTTCATGTACATACACAGTTGGATGTTATGCAATAAAGTTCCGCTGGGGCGTTTATGGGGCACTAGATTCCATAATATTGGAAATGTAAGAGATAAAGAATATTGCAGTTTAAGTAATAAGTATAATATATGAAAGGAAACACTGTTTATTAACCATTTTATAACTTTTATTTTATTTACTCCTATATTTTACAAGCGTATATTTTTTTTCATTTCTTGTTTACACGCCACTCTCTCTCTCTCTCTCTCTCTATCTCTCTCTCTCTCTCTCTCTCTCTCTCTCTCTCTCTCTCTCTCTCTCTCTCTCTCTCTCTCTCTCTCTCTTAGTATGGCAGATTTGTCTTTGAGAAGCAAATAAATGGTATAGTGAAGGCAGTGTGCGCTTTCTTAGTAAACATAAGGTCGCCCTGCAGGCATATGGACAATGAAATGTTTTCATGACCTCTGAGAGTTCTACACTTGAATATGTTGTACCTTTTTGGAATCTTCCCCTAAAATATATATAAACAATAGGAGAAGGTTCAAAGACATGCTACGGAGCTGGTGACAGACATATGTGATCTTTTTATTAAGGAAAGGCTAATTGAGTTAGACTTACCATCACTAGAAACGACACGAAAAAGGGGATTATGGTAACGATTACTAAATTCCTCCATGGCTTTGACAGAGTAAATATGAGTGGCTTTAGAACTAAAGGTCGCAGTTTGAAGTTTCGTAAGGATTTTTTTTATTTTTGGCAGGATGTACGGAGTATTCTCTTTAGAATATA
>JAXCGZ010011556.1:7500-12500 GCA_037179515.1 Halocaridina rubra | reverse complement strand
ATATATATATATATATATATATATATATATATATATATATATATATATATATATATATATAATTGACGAGGTGGGAACGGTAAAAATATTTTTCAACTGCTACTCCGCATCATTCCTTACTCTATTTTGGTTATTTACCTAAGAAAGGAATATATATGATTCAGTGTTATATCATTCTACATATACGATCCAGCTACGTAGTATATACCAACGAATACTGTAAACACCACACACGCATATTCCAAATAGAGCACGTAATTTATTTGTTGCTACAGGAGGGGAGACGTTGTCGTTCACTTGTAGAGCTCGTGGGTTTCGATCCCACCGCAGGGAGTTACGAAAGGCATCCAATTTGAATCTCCTAGTCCAAACCTGTCACTGCCCACTCAATTCGAATGTGAACTAATTGTGACACAAAGCGGGAAAAAATTACTCATGTATCGTTATCGTTTTCCTGAACACATTTTCCTTCCATTAACTAATGCATATTTTATCATACTACAGCATAATTGGTGTGAAAATTATCAATGACTGGAAAATGTAGATATTTCGTCTAACTCATTTTTTTTTTTTAAATATTGTTTTTGGTTGCTCTCTGTGTGTCTTGCTTAGAGCTTCTTTCTCTCTTATGGCTGACTATAGTTTGAGTTGGAATGGTGCATATATAGCACATGCCTTCTGTATATGGCCCTGTCTTTTGTGATGCTTTGAAAGTATTCATTTCTACAAAACTCTGAAACTTACAAAGGAGAGATTAAGTATAACTAACTACAAAAGAAACGGTGTCTCGTTTCCCATGATTTACTGCCTATAATAATTATAATCTCTCTCTCTCTCTCTCTCTCTCCTCTCTCTCTCTCTCTCTCTCTCTCTCTCTCTCTCTCTCTCTCTCTCTCTCTCTCTCTCTCTCTCTCTCTCTCTCTCTCTCTCTCTCTCTCTCGTCTTTGAATCAGTTTCATTCTACCAGCTTCCACAGTCATGTATTATTGAAGACTGAGAATTGATAAACATTAGAATAGTAAATATAGATCTGGATTTTATATTTCCATGAAGCATTGCCAGATTATGGAAGTAGATATGTATTACCGTAAATAACAAAGATTTAGAGATTTATGACTGCATATGAAACGCTGAAGTAAATATTATTTTCATATCAGAGTAAACTTAGTAGTCGAAACTCGGCTGTGTTCCTTGTTTCTCAGATTGGGAGATACATGCTAGACACCCGTCCTCTGCAGGCGCTGTTTATAGTGATTGGAGGCTATGGTTATTTTTGTGGAACTGAACTTTAATACTCGTCATGTTGGTAATTGAAGTGGGACAGTTACCCAGTATGTATATTAGTGTTGTTTTTTATGCATATGAAGCAAATGACTCCGGAAAGCCTCATTTACAACCAAAGGAAGTCAATTTTAGGGAGTCGTGCGGCAGTTTCTCTCAATTTGTCTAAGTCGTGTAATTAAGGAAAGGAAACTAACAGTCTCTAATGGAAGTTAATCAGGATGTTGGAATAAGTAACGCGATGCTTAAGTGAATCTTTAGTACTCCTTAAGTTCTTTTTAATCACTGTCAAGTGCAACACGGGGGATTTTCATGTTAAAAGATGTCTTTGGAGTCGTTGCCTACATTTTTTCCACAAATCTAAATCGGGACAGTTGTTAATGAGGTTCATTACAAATACAGTACATACAGAAGGCAGCCAGGAGCTATGTTTATTAAGGCATATATATATATATATATATATATATATATATATATATATATATATATATATATATATATATATATATATATATATAGCATCAAGGTTTGCGTTGAACTAAGTACAAGTATATATATATTTTTTTAAATAAATCAACAGCAACTAATCAACTTATAGTTTACCACTCTTTTGCCTATCCTCTCTTGATTTCCTAATATAAAATCCTTTTAATTCCATAGCCTCTCATACTTTTTTATGTATTTAGAAGAAATTTGTACCCTTTATCAAAAATTATTACAAATATTTAGGTAAACATCTTATGCTGTTTCTTAACATTATCATTACTGGGGTTTCTTTTTTCTGACGTATTATATCTGGTTGTCATTACGAATACCTAAGCTAACATCCATGCCTTTTTAAGGTCATCTAAGGTTAAACGCATCCTTCCTTGTTTAAAAAAAAAAAAAAAAAAATATATATATATATATATATATATATATATATATATATATATATATATATATATATATATATATATATATATATATATATATATATATATATATATATATATATATATATATATATATATATGGATACTTCACGAAAGAATGACTACATTTTTGTGATCATATGGAAAAATAGAATTGTTTATGCCTAGGAACGTGACCTTGCATACTGAGAGACGGGTCAGGTTCCTAATTCAAGTTTCATTACTTTAGAGAATTCGGCAACAAGTCATGGGATGGCTTTTTATTTTTTATTTATTTATTTATTTTTTATTTTTTTTTATTTTATTTTATTTTACAAAATTATAAAAGTGTCATACGATTTGGGACAACGGTATCGCAGTGGTTGGAACACTCGACCCGGGAGATGACAGACCCGCGATCGAGCCCACCGTGGGGTGTTGGAAAGGACATCCAACCTTGATTCCCCAGGTTCAACCTGTGCGTCCACTCCCATAATAGGATTAATTGTAACACATAAAACGGCTAACGAAAACAACATAGAATACTTGTGAAGGCCTTCTCAGAGTATAGTTTGCGCTTTGTTTTCGAAAAATACGGAATTGATTCTGTAACAGCTCGTTTCTCCAACCTTTAGAAAGCAGTAGCTAATGATGGGAATGATGGCTGGTGTTCGATTTAGCCATGGGAAACCATTACTTTATGCGCTCACCATCTGCGCTTAGATTATTCCCTCCTCTTATTAGAAAACTATATCGGTTAATTTTAATTTTAGTATCAGTTAAGCAATGGGGCCGCCGTAGCGTAACCGGTAGACTTCTCGACTCGGGAGGTGACGAACCCGCGTTCGAGCCACGTCGGGATGATAGGAAGGGCATCATCCAGCCTCGATGCCTCAGCTTTAATCCGTATGTCTCCACCACCAAATGAAGACTCAGCGTGATACATAAAACGTTAAAAGAAAGCAGTTAAGCGAAATTATCTCACTCACTTAAACAAGTGAACTATGGAGTGAACACAGTTACAGCAATTAAATTGAAGAATATTGTTACTTATGCGAATGTCCATTTGCTGTTTAGTGAGTTATTCCTTTTTTAAATTATGAACATTAAAGAACACCTGCAGAATATATTCATACCACAGTGAAAGAAAGATGACGCTGAAGCTTCATTTAACGCATTGATTATATCAGATGAATAGCATTTACAATGAAAGAGTATCATATTTAATACCTTACTCACCGTAATGGGGCCATTATGAACACAGTTCTTCGTCTGCTAAGTACTCTCTCGGTCACAATAGATCAAATCCACTTTGCTCTTGATCTGATTTTGGTGATAAGACTTCACATCTTGCTATTAATAGTTGTAATTTTAAATGTTCTTGAGGGTGATGAGTGTAACATAAGCGCCTTTGGAAAGAGAAAGAAATATAATGAAAATATAAAGAAACCCTTCTGCAGGACACAAAAGCTCAGAAGGACTTGGGGTCACGGTAAGGACTCCAAATATGTTGTGGGACAATTATCAGTCTTCGAGTACAAGATAAGTACACTCAGAAATACGGTAATTGCAGTATATATATTGAATAGGAAAATAATGCCAACCCACCTCTTCCAAGTACCCTTGCAGTGGCTTATAACCCGATTCTGTATTGTTTGCGATGCTCCTTTAAACGGTGCTGGTATGCGCTTGATTTTGACACTGCACATTTCCTAGTATTAGAATTCACGTTGTAGTCTAGTCTAAAGTTCTCTCTCTCTCTCTCTCTCTCTCTCTCTCTCTCTCTCTCTCTCTCTCTCTCTCTCTCTCTCTCTCTCTCTCTCTCTCTCTCTGTGTGTGTGTGTGATTACCTAATTGTGATTACCTAATTGTGTTTACGGGAAAGAGCCCAAAGCTCGTATCTTCCCGTCTCCTGATCGGTTCCATTTTAGACTTAGTGATACTTATCATACCTGTCCTTAAAACTATGGATTGAGATAGCATTAACTACCTCCTCGCTTAGCGAATTCCAATTATCAACTACTCTTACACTGAAAAAGTATTTCCTTACATCCTGCAAAGAAGTTTTCTTACGAAGCTTCAAACTATGACCTCTAGTTCTAGAGCCAGCCACATCAAAATATCGATCCCTATCCACTCTATCATAACCATGAAGGAATTTAAAGACTGTCACCATATCCCCCCTCACTCTTCTAGCTTCGAGTGATGGTAAGTCTAATTCCCTCAGCCTCTCATCATAACTGAGATTGCGTATTTCTGGCACCAGTTTCGTGGCATGTCTTTGAACTTTTTCAAGCTTAGCTATGTGCTTTTTCAAGTGCGGATTCCAAAAGGGGGCTGCATATTCGAGTTTTGGCCTCACATAGGTTACATAAATATTTCTGAACATTTCCTTGTCCATGTGCCTGAAGGCTACCCTTACATTTGATAAGAATGCATATGCTGCCCTTACTATGCCATTTATATGTATTTCTGGAGACAAATCTGCCAGTATGTTTACTCCTATATATATATATATATATATATATATATATATATATATATATATATATATATATATATATATATATATCTTTCTATATCTTTCTATATCTTTCTATATCTATCTATCTATCTATCTATCTATCTATCTATCTATCTATCTATCTATATATATATATATATATATATATATATATATATATATATATATATATATATATATATATATATATATATATATATTATATATATTAAGCTTCATATTGTGTTTCATAACAAACACGCACACACGCACACACGTATATATTTATATATATATATATATATATATATATATATATATAT
>JAXCGZ010011556.1:0-2500 GCA_037179515.1 Halocaridina rubra | reverse complement strand
GTAACACCTTTCGTTAAGGCCGCTTTCACACCAAAGTGGCACGTCGCACGTGGCATGCCACGTGGCACGCCAATTGAAAACAAACATCCGGAAATATATGAAGCCTTTCACACAAAAGTGGCGCGCCACGTCCCATGTGCCACGCCACTTCTGTGTGGAAGGTTATATATTTTTCCGGATGCTCGTTTTCAACTGTCTTGTTACGTGGCATGCCACGTGCGACGTGCCACTTTGGTGTGAAAACGGCCCAAGAGTACAAACATGTATTATCATGCATTGATATAAAAAAAAAAAATTTCTATCTGAAAATAAAAAATAAGGCGGATATTTAATTGCTTTGATAAAACAGTCGTCATCCGTCATTTAGACTAGGATCTTCATTTTTCATCTCAGGTTATGGGCTTTTTCATGATCTTTAAAGAGGAAAAAATGCTCTGACAAGAATGCAAATGAAGGGAGTCGTCTTGCCAAGTGTTTGTTCGTGCACTGTAGATGATCACCTCTGCTGCTTCTTTAAAACACCCCACCACCACCACCACACCATCCCCCCCCCATTCAACCCACTCAAGCTGCTGTTGTCTTACTTTTGCGACATGGCGAGGAGGGGGTAGGGTAATTTAATATAATCTTTCAAAGAGATAGGATCTTTTTTGCTCCTTCAGGTACAGAGACCTTGAATATCTCTTCTTTTTCGGTTTCTTAGCCATTCAGTATTACTTGACATACAAAGTAATTGATTTCATAGATGCCTCTTAAAAATAGAATGCAAATTCGTATCTATTCATGAAATTATAGCCTTCAAAAATACACTTCGGACATATATATATATGTGTGTGTGTGTGTGTGGTGTGTGGTGTGTGTGTGTGTGTGTGTGTGTGTGTGTGGTGTATGAATGAATGGATGACTTTTCCCAGTTCTCCAAACTATTTTTCAAAGCCAGAATTTCACATACATATTAAAACGTGTATGTATTTATTTTTACTCTTATATGCAATGGGAAAGTCAAGCCTTGATATTTTATACATTGTTTTTTTTTTCCTTTTATTCCTGTCCTTCGTATCATTATATAGATACAAGTACATAATGAGGCTAGTTGTTAAGTACTCTCTGGGCATAGTTTTCCCATAGTCGGCTGTTAATCATGCTTTGACCTGACCCAGTTTTTTGGATGACAGTTGTATTAGCAACAGAGACCTTGAGGCTATACTTCGAGCCTGTATGAATTATAAAAAGTTTAGAGAAAGAGGCAGATAAACCTCTGTTGTCATTTAGGAAGGGTATATGACTTTGCGTGCACTCCCCTTAGTTGGTGTCATTTTCTCACACTAGAATCATTGAATTGTAATAATAAAAAAAAAAAAATCATGAAATGTAATATTCTTTAGTCATAGTTTTTATGTCCGTGAACCTGTTCCATCATAGGAAAAGAAACTTGTCGCATATTAATGTCTAATAAGGCAAAGCAACATATTTTATTACCTTCCTCCCCCACTGCTCTTCGTTAGGTTAGTGGATACAGCACTTAGTGTAGTTTCCCTCCAGGAGGACCCGAGTTCGACTCCCCAAGCGTGATAGATAGAGGAGTTCGGCAGTGAAACATTATTTCAAAAAACTCGAATTTGGATAACTAGAACAATTCTCTGACACCTATAGCTTGGATTTATTCATAAGAGAAGCAGTCCATTTCATTTCTCTTGATTTGCCATATGATTTGGTGGGAAAATATACATCTACTCTACGAAACCATTTAGATAACACATTTCATTCCATTGTTTATGAGTTTACCGTATACTGACGTAACAGCATATGGAGCTACTTTACCTTCGTGCGAGATATACTCATATGTGTAGTTATACCTCTGGTAATTTGTCTTAATGTGATCCATTACCATAAATTCTTGGTAATGACAGTGCGGCCCCCAAATGATTAAATAATAACCGAGAGTCTGAGTAAATATAATTGTGTGAGTAATAGAGGTAATCGGAATGCCCATCTGTTGGGTCGTTTCGATTTTCATATGACGACATAATCACAATAATCATTCTGAGGTAGTATACTTAATGTAGTCGCACAGATATTATGAACCAATGAAATAATTCATATTTCAAGTATGGTACTGATGATGATCGACGTCTCTAGCGGATCACTCTTATAAGAAAACATGCTCTGTGTGTGTCTGTGCTTGTGTGTATGTATGTATGTATGTTTGTATGTATGTATGTATGTATTTTTCTTCATTATTTCTGAATACTTTTGATGCAAAACAATAAAATCAATATATGATTTATAATGATTTTGCACTGCGTTTAGGTCCTCGGTGCTCACAAATAATTTTTGCTATATATATATATATATATATATATATATATATATATATATATATATATATATATATATATATATATATATATATATATATATGTATATATATATGTATGTATGTATATATATATATATATATATATATATATATATATATATATATATATATATATATATA
>JAXCGZ010011555.1:100000-101406 GCA_037179515.1 Halocaridina rubra | reverse complement strand
GAGAGAGAGAGTCTTACAAACACACGTGGTCTAACCACGTGTACAATTCCAAAACTGTCTGTCTGGAATTAGATTTTTGCACTCGGTAGACTTCGGAGTGAGAATTATAGCGGTTTGGAATCCGCTTGAGGGGGACCGGAGACGTGGGGGGGGGGAATATGGGGGGGTAAGGAAAGAAAGAGAAATAAAATACCCACAAATCACTTTAAAGAAAGTCATACCCTGAGGAATGTCACAAACACCTCGCAAGCGTAAACCGCAAGCATGCGAAGAAAGCAATATGAACGCGGTATGATTTTTTTTTTACATGCGCAGAGCGACACGACAAACCTACATTAGCGTCTTCCTCTTTACTAAACTCATAATGTATTTGGATCATCAAAGGTCTAATATATTTGTTGGTGTGTTCATTATGTATGCCAAGTTGACAGAAGTTAGCAACGACAGACGTTAAGACTGTACCTCCTATATATATCTCTCTTACATATATATATATATATTATATATATATATATATATATATATATATATATATATATATATATATATATATATATCTTTGTGTGTACAAACGATATAAATAAGTATTACGTATATGTCACCCCGATAATCACATTATACTAATGATAATAGTAATAATAATATTAATAATAATAATAATAATAAATATAATAATAATAATAATAATAATAATAGCGACATCTCCGTAATTCACATAAAAAATAGAGTAACAAAATATTGAATCTGAAGATTTTTGAAGTCCCACAAGTACAGTACTGTATACTTAGTATTACAAAGGCTTTTCTTATGCAATCTCCAGACTAGGCCTACAGTCTTCTTCCTCTTCTTCGTCTGCTTCTTTTTTCTTACTGATCATCTTCTTTTTCTTCTTAGAAGTAGCAGTAATAGTAATAGCAGTGGTAGTAGTAGTAACATCTGTAGTAATACCGGTAGTCGTAGACGACCAACAGAAATTACTAGATCTTCTACACAACTAGTAATAACCAGTTCTGCTATGACAGTACCAGTAATAAGCTCTATCAATACTACTAGCAATAACAATTCCTATAATCACTACTAGTAGTAACTAGGTCTATCAATTAGTGTCAATAATAACAATTTCTGCTACGTCTTCATCTATTACTATCCCACTATCAGTACTACTAGTAATAATAATTCTGTTAACACCAAAAGCAACCAGCTCTGTCATTAGTCACTAATAATTATTTCTGCCACGTCTTCATCTATCTACTATCACACTATTAATTCTACTGCTTGTACCACTACCAGTAATAAATATTTTTTCTGTCTATTACTACTATAAGTCTTACTGATAAAAATGACTTCTATTCATCCGATTACTATTACCACTATTATCATTATTAAGCAGTTTTATTAATTCTATT
>JAXCGZ010011555.1:92500-95000 GCA_037179515.1 Halocaridina rubra | reverse complement strand
GACCTATGACGCACTAAGTAACTCTTTAAGATATGGGGGGGTTAATGAAGGAAAGGGGGTCTTGGCTATCAATGCCGTATTTGATACAGAGGTAGGAGGCTTAAGGAGATATGACAAAGTCGGGTGCGCGCGTGTATGTATGTATATAAGAATATACATACGACACAAGGTGGGATCGAACTGAATTCAGTCTCTTTAAACCACCAAACTACAGAAACAGAAAAAAAAAACACACACACACCCTAGTCCTAATTCACGCGAAACTGTCATCAGTCACAAACACAGACTCTCTTATTTTCTAATATGCTACACACGAAAGAGTAGTTTCATTGTTGTCTGTTTTGGCATTACTACGTGACACAAGGTCAACAATAAAGCATTTAAAATGAACTAAAGTTATTTAAGACGTGTTCTATGATGTTAATATTAATTCTTTCCAAATGTATCTTCTTTTGATGTCTATATTTTGGTGTTGCTATGCTATATGCAAGGTCAAAACAAATTTCAACATGTGCTCAAGTCCTTTTATTGCTCTTACGTAATGCAAATACTAAACATATCAGTATTCACATTAGCTGGAGGATAGCCCTTGGTAGAAAAGGGAGTCCGTGACGTAAAACCGGAACGAACGAAACGGAACATTAGCTGGAGGATGAATCGAATTAAGAGTATTAAGCTCTTTAGGATATTATACTATATTTTTTTTTTTAATAAATAATACACATATTGTAAAACGCCTTTATATCGAATTTTATTGAAATTTCAAACATTCTAGTACACTCCCTAGAACTTTTTCAAGATATTCATATTAAACCTAAAAACACCTAAACTCGTTTCTAGAAGCATTTAACTTCGAAACTCGTTTCAAGGATCCTTTAACTACGAAACTTGTTTCAAGACTCCTTTAACTACGAAACTCATTTCGGGACTCCTTCGACTATTAAACACATTTCAGGGCTCCTTTAACGACGAAACTCGTTTCGAGACTGCTTTGACTACGAAACTCTCTTTTGGACGCCTTTTACCACGAAACTCATGTCAAGGCTCCTTTAACGACGAAACTCTTTCCAGGACTCCTTCAACTACGAAACTCGTCTCAGGACGCCTTTAACTACGAAACTCGTTTCAAAACTCCTTTAACTGCTATTAAACTCTTAAATGAAATATCCCAAAACACATTCATCAATATATATAACCAACAGACTTAGCACCTAATGTAGCAATTTAAAGAGATGTAGTTGCATTTTAACAGAACTAATTTATATATTCACTACAAGGTGAACTTTTAGGTGCTCAGATCACGAAGAACTGATATATGCCCGAACCCTGCCTTACATAATGAGACGCTCTAGCTAATCAGTCATATACCAAGACAGTGAAGGGGGGGTTTACACGGTCAAACGGTTTGTCGAACGCGGTTCGATAGACAAGTGTTTGAAGTGATGTTCGAACGTGTGAACGGGGTATTTGGTTGTCGAACACGTTCGAACATCACATCAAACACTTGTCTGTCGAACCGCGTTCGACGAACCGTTTGACAGTGTAAACCCCCCTTAACACAGCGTGAGAAAAATACGTGTCATACCCAAACAGAGTCTTGCTTATTACCAATAATACATGCATAAACGGTATGATCTTTGATCCCATTGTTATAAAATATAAAAAAACTGAATCTTTTATGAAATACTCCGCCTATACAAACAAAATAATAATACCGGTACTTGAACAACAAAATGAGTTCTGCTTATTATCCAATAGTGATTACACTGTCCATGGGAAAACTTATTATAAATAATGAACCCGTTATGAAACGCTCCAGCTAAGGAAGCATGTCCCAAAGAGAGAGACATAAGGAGGACGAAATATTACAGATCCTTATGAGGATATTCTGCCTCTTAACAATAGTTAAAATATCTTCATCAGAGGCATGATCTGGGGCTTCCTTGTTCAAGATAAACTAATCAAATCCTGAAGCCATAACGATATGTCCTACCTAATCAAGCATGCCCCGAAGAAGAATAACTTAGCAATCAGATAAGCCATTTTCAGGGCCCCATCAGCGAATATTTTGCCCCTTAACACTAATTAATATCAGAAACCCTTTAAAAATAAAACAGAATGAACCCATAACGAAATGCCCTACCTAATCAAGCATGCCCCAGTACAGTAACCTAGCAGGAGAAAAACAATTCTTAGTACCCAAACAGAGAAAGCTCTTCGTTTCACACACTCATATATACATATTCACACACACACACATACATATACACAGCCCAAGGTATGTAGCCTACCCCTCTAGCTAGCCAACATGAGCCTTCCAGAAGATAAGGATAGAGCAGGTAGACAAGGTTATGACTCTGCTTCCATGGTTATTACTAACCAACTAGCCACCTTCCACATCCACTCTTTCTTACCAGGCCCCCATCTACCAGGGGCATACCTGGAGTAATGGCGAGTCATTCTCCCTCTCCCTCTCTCTCTCTCTCTCTCTCCAATAATC
>JAXCGZ010011555.1:70000-90000 GCA_037179515.1 Halocaridina rubra | reverse complement strand
AATCCACTGAGTGGAGTCGTTCCAGGGACAAATGGCCGTGATCCTTATCTGCTGAATTACTGAGCTTTGATTGATAAGGTTCAAATATTAATTATATTTAAATTTACGAATCTGACACACCTTTTTCCTAAACATCAATATTATAATCGCCTCGAAGGACTCTTCTTTGCACGTTTTCCGTTCGTCATCATAATTATTGTCCTTAAGACATAGATCCCCCCTTCCCCCACACTTAGAGACCCCCTCTCCTCACAATCATACGTGCGCAAGAACGCACATATGTATCATATACATGTTTCAGTTGAGGAAAAAACATACACAATGTGTCACTCTGGTAGCTCAGTGGCACATTGGGCGAGATGGTAAAACGAGTAACGCAAGTTCGATCCAATCGCGGGGCGTTAGGAAGATCATCCAGCCTTAATCCTCGGGCTCCGACATGTCTGCGTCCACCCCATTTGCAAGGGGATTCATTGCGACATAACATTATGGATTCGGTTTTACGTCACGGACTCCCTTTTCTACCAAGGGCTAGGACGGTTGCCTTCTTGCGAAGGACTTGTTTTGGCAGATGTAATCGTTACCCTGAGTGTATGCCCTTACTAACCTCAGTCCAATGCATTATACGTTGAAGGATATGAAACCCTCCTCGCAATATATCACATCACAATCTAGAGCACGTACACGCGCGCGCACGCACACACCCACACCCACGAGCGTATTATCTAGGCATGATTGATTAATCACTGGCCAGTTATACTAAAGACCCAGTAATCTTAAGGGGGGTTTACACGGTCAAACGGTTCGTCGAACGCGATTCGACAGACAAGTGTTTGAAGTGATGTTCGAACGTGTGAACGGGGTATTTGGTTGTCGAACACGTTCCGTGTTCGACAACCAAATACCCCGTTCACACGTTCGAAATGAACGTTGGTTGTCGAACACGTTCCGTGTTCGACAACCAAATACCCCGTTCACACGTTCGAACATCACTTCAAACACTTGTCTGTCGAACCGCGTTCGACGAACAGTTTGATCGTGTAAACCCCCCTTTACACCATCGTTCAGTGGTATACCTTGAAGAATGCGAGAGAATATTCTCTCTCACTGTATGTTACGCCAAGATTTTAGACACCAGAAAAATATATTTCTCCAATCTCTAATTCTCTACTAATTTAGAGGTTCTAAGTTCAGCTTTAGACTGAACAGAAGCATTTGTAAAGGGGGGACCTCAAGGAGGGAATCCCTAATCCAGAACATATTGGAATCAATTCAGTGCAATGTATATATTCTATGGGAATTTCTTCCAGTCTCGGAACATATTTGAAAAAAATTCTGCCTGAGAGAGAGAGAGAGAGAGAGAGAGAGAGAGAGAGATTATTTTATTTTATTAATTTATTGCGCCAAGGCGTCAGACATTACATGAGTTCATACAAATAATGCTTCAAATGGATATAAAATCAAGAATTGAACATGGTTTACAGGGAGGTGTACATATTGATAAAACATTGCTGCATACTAACACACAACTCACAGAATGGCAGCACAGAGTACATTATATGCAAAAGTAAAGCTCAGAGAAACGCAGAATGCACAAACAGAATTATATAGCAACATACAGAAAATATATGTATAATTCAATATAATTAATGGCCACCAAAGTGAGGAAAACGAGCAAGAATAACATCAAGGTTGTCATCATTAAGTAAAAATGAGCAGATCTGTATTAAGTTCTGACCTCGTGGTAAAACATCTCTCACTGCGGGGCACTGAAGACAATAGTGGTCAAGAGTGTTAGCATTAGTTCGGTCGCATAATTTACAGGAGGTGTACTGTGGCATATCTAGAGTCTGGGAGACCTGCCATAAAGGCCGATACCCCATTCTGAGCCGAGCACTAACTACATTGTTTTTCCGCACCATTAACCCGCGTCTGCGATACTTGTAGCGACTGTGAAGGAAGTGATCATGGTGCTGTATGGACACACTGTTGGCCCTCTCCGTGTCCCTGCGCTGGACCGTCATGGCAAACCCAGCTGAGTAGATGATGTTACGTAGGCATCGGAGGGAGGGCTCAGCGTCCACAGCATGCCCATCCAGCATACAGGCCGCCTTGGCAAGACGATCCGCTGTGTCGTTGCCAGTCAGCCCAATGTGGGATGGCGTCCACAAAAAAGACACAACAAGAGAAGCATCCCGAGCGGCTGCGAGGCGACATAGTATATTTCCCACAGTACGGCCACAGATAGGTCTTGGCGAGGATAGGGCTTGTAGGGCCGATTGGGAGTCACAAATTATTACCCCATTCACTCGTCGTCGAACAAGGAGAGTCACGGCATCCAAGATGGCATTCAGTTCACAGTAGGTGGAGCTCGACGAGGTGGGTAGTCTACGGCCAATCCATGAATCAGCCGGCACAGGCGGCTCCATGGTGGGGGAAAACACAGCACATGCCGCCCTCCCATCTGCTTGCACAGAACCATCAACATAGACGTGGTGTGCTGCAGGGACAGACGTGGATACATCAGCGATAGTCTCCAGAGCTAACTGTCTCTGCAAGGGGGGATAGACATCCTTCGAGGTCGGTGTATATGTGACAGCGGGGAGGGGGACACGCCAGGGTGGTAAATGAGAGAGAGAGAGAGAGAGAGAGAGAGAGAGAGAGAGAGAGAGAGAGAGAGAGAGAGAGAGAGAGAGAGAGAGAGAGAGAGAGAGAGAGAGAGAGAGAGAGAGAGAGAGATTTTATGCTTTTCTCTAATCCTCTTTCTATACAGATACATTCTAGAAATCTGTTCATCCTTCAAGTAAACTTAGCGCCAACCCTCACCCCCCCCCCAAGAAAAATATATACATATAAAAAAAAAATATTCCTAGTTCCACGGTAGTATCATTTCGTTCCCCTTGACCCTTTATCTAGAAATGGTTTAACCCTAAAAAAAAAAATGCTTGCTTAGGGTTTAGAGTTTTATTGCTAACTTCTTGACATGCCTTTTATGGGACGATTGTGGTAACCCCATCTCCTGTCTAGACTAACGACAACAGACCGCTTCCTCTCCCTACCTCCCCCCCTCTTTAGTATAGCAATCTAGGAAGTCCTTCCTTACTATCTAGTTCCAGTCCTGACTTGAATCGTATATTATAATCAAAATCCTTCATTGTTATGTTCTCATCCTCCTCCTCGTCCTTTTTTTTTTTTTTTTTTTCATCCAAGCTAAAAATGTCTTTCATCCTACCTAGAGATATCAAAGCCTGGCCTTGAAAGAATATTATAAATAGAATCCTTACACTTTTTTTCCTCTTTCTCCCGATCTTCTTCTTGTCTTCCATTCTAAATATTTCTACCTCTTATCTAGTTCCAGTCATGGCCTGGAGAGAAGATTTTCATTATGATTCCTAAACTTCTCTTCCTACGCCTTATTCAGCCTCCTTATTTTCTTCTATCTTCTATTCTAGGAATTCCTTCATTACAATCGATTTCTAGTCATTGCCAAGAGAGAATACACTACTTATAAACTTAAAATACTACTACTACTACTAGCAGAAGTAGTAGCAGTAGTACTCCCCCTCATTTAGAAATTCCTTCCTATTCAGTTCCTATCCTGGCCTGGAAAGTATATTTCAAATACATTCCTAAAGTGAATTTCTGGTTCTTTCTTCATCTCATTAATAAATCCATTGACAACACATGGGGTCATGTGTACTCAGGTAACACTTTTGAAGCACATTTTTTATGAGTGACACCAGGACGGGCAAAGAAAATTGCCTTCATCTTGCATGGGAACGATAAAAACAAAGCAGGGTCATGTGTACTCAGGCAACACTTCTGGAGCACATTTTTTTTTTATGAGTGACACTAGGACGGGCAAAGAAAATTGCCTTATTGGGCATGGGAAATAAAAAAAAAAAAAAAGATAGGAAATGTTGAGACTTGTCAGATGTGAAGGGATACTAAGAAATGAGTAAAGAATGTGAAAAAAATATTCGGTGTAGATATAAAAATAAAAATAAGAATCGGAACGGAAGGAATACTTAATATAGAGCTGCCCAGGACAGTCACATACAATTCCTGAAGACCTTCAGCTGTAGTTACTCTACTAATAAGAATTATTTAGCCATCTTTATGAGAATAATTGATAATAAATATGAATTGTCTTAAATTCATAGGCTATAATCATCAATTTATTTTTTTTCATACACAGGTACAGGTAAACTCTTGGATATAATTCAATCTTAGCCAAGGTATATTAGTGAGAGTAGAAAATCATCGTGTGATAATATTCATCATGAATCTATCAAACAGGTCTACTGTCATAGTCTATCTATCTATCTATCTATCTATCTAAATATATATATATTATATATATATATATATATATATATATATATATATCACACACACTAGCCATGTTCCTCTTATAAGGGGGTTGGCTGCGTCAAAGCAAAATACCTTGACTCTGCGAGAGGATAATAGAGAGAGGGGGTTCACAGTCCCCTCCCTCCACCCCCATTTAGTTAACTTTTATAATACGCACAAAACGGGGAAGCATTCTTGCCCCCCTCTCCCTCAGTAGGATTGATGAACTTCAATCCCTCCTCATACACCTAGAAAGTACCACCATTTAATTTCTTTGCATAATCCTTATTATTAATCTGCTAATTCAGTTTATATGTATGTTTTATTTCATCTGTTAATTCAGTTTTTATGTATATTTTATTCATCTGTTAATTCAGTTTTTATGTATATTTTATTCATCTGTTAATTCAGTTTTTATGTGTTTTATTCATATGCTTATTCAGTTTTTATGTATGTTTTATTCATCTGTTAATTCAGTTTTTATGTATATTTTATTCATTGAACTGGGGTGTCGATCGCTGAGAGAGAGAGAGAGAGAGAGAGAGAGAGAGAGAGAGAGAGAGAGAGAGAGAGAGAGAGAGAGAGAGAGAGAGAGAGAGAGAGAGAGAGAGAAGAGAGAGAGAGAGAGAGAGAGAGAGAGAGAGAGACTGATTTTCGACTTTTCACGAAGTTCAGAATGATTCACTGGATTAGATAAGGGGTTGCCAAGCTAGAAAATCCTGTCGAGTCCTTCCCGTAAAAAAAAAAAAAAATACACGCACACAGGGGCGTGCATAAACTAGCTACGGCTGTCAGGCCCCATGGCAGAACTTTACCTCACCCTGTGGATGAACCCAGTGCGGCATGGGAGAAGAGACTGTGATGGGTGAGATAGGATGAAATGGCTTATGAATGGGTGCGCTTTGACTTGGTCATCCCTTTACAAAGGGGTTTACGATAACTGTATATAAACATATAAATGTTTAACCCCTATTTAATGACTATCAAAAATAACACATCACATCTGGGAAACAGGAGGAGGTTAAACCACGTGGCAGCGGTCAAAAATCAGTAAAGTGTGACCTTGTTCACCTGATATAAGGTCAGCTTTAAAGGTTCAGAGATCCATGACCTTGGCTCACTTAAGATAGTATTCCCACTGAGACAGAAACGCCATTGCTAATAATTATTATTAGTCACAGTTATGCAAGCAAAAAAGTCCCACACACCCAAGCACGCACGAGCGCGCGCGCACACACACACACACATATATGTGCGTGTGTTTATATAGATACATATTGTTCTCCCACCCAGGAAGTCTCGAGTCCTATCCCCAAATTGGTTCTTGCAACTGCTCTTTGCCAGAATCAACTGGGACTTAAATAAATGAGGGTAGTGGTATTTATGGCGCTGGGGTGACACCTGTCCACTAAAGGGACTCAATGAATACATTGTCATGTTTCTCTTTACTGGCTAGTATTGCATCTATGATTAATTTAATTACGGAAAGTACAACAGGTAATAACATGGAAACCATATATGACTTGGAGAGAAAAATCACATTAAGTATTTGAGTATATCTTATATATATATATATATATATATATATATATATATATATATATATATATATATATATATATATATATATATATATATATATATATATATATATATATATAAACAATTGTAAAAAAAAAAATAGTATACACGCGTTTGTAACATGTATTAACAGTTTTTAGGACAAATTTTTCTATTTTAACAATGTAACGTTTAGCTTTATGCCACAATTAGTTTACAATCGAATAGGGACGGGCAGAAACATATCCGAGCAGGGGAATTAATGCTAGACGACCTCTTTAGCGAGCCGTGGTGGCATCAAACCCACTTCAGTCACATCTCGACTCGCGCACTGAGCTGCCACGTCGTTTTCCTTTGCGTGGCATTACCTCATCTCTGCCTTGCCCTTAACCTTTTTCTTTTCCTTCGTCTTGGTATTTTCTCGTGCCCGGGCCTTTATTGATGAGGACAGTTTTTGCATGTCTCGGTGTCACACTTATTAAAAAAAAAACATATATATATATATATATATATATATATATATATATATATATATATATATATATATATATATATATATATATAAACGACGATACCAATAAAACGATGCATTATGAAAATAAATTTTACGAAATTATCAATGAAAAAAAAAGTTCTATTGCCGTTACATACGTACTTGTACTAAAAAAAAAAAACTGAAAAACATAAAATATTGGTTTTAAGTATTAATAAATTTCATTTTTACTGCTATTATAATTAAGTTCATTTGGTAATACACAATGATTGTACTGAAAAGAAAAGAAATATATTAAAAATTAATATCAAGTTGTAATAGTTATTTTTTTTCACTTTTATTACTCTGTAATTACACCGAACCTTAAAAAAAATTGAAAAAGTTTTCCTTAATCAAAAGCATACCGGAAAATAGTACAAGGAAATATGTAAGTATATATATATATATATATATATATATATATATATATATATATATATATATATATATTATATATATATATATACACACATATATATACACACAGGTTAAATCTTTGTTTCTTGAGCAAAATCAGATTGAAAAACGTACAAATATAATCGAACTTTTTCTAAAACCTAATTACAGAACACGAATAATAAAAAAAAAATAAACCTTACATTATAAGTTGCATGTTCTACAGCTCCAATATTAACTTCCAATGAAGATAATTAAATTACTTTAATATTAGTTGGAACTCAGTCTAGCTAACTATTTTGAGCTATCCCTCTCTCTCTTTTCTCTCTCTCTCTCTCCTCTCTCTCTCTCTCTCTATATATATATATATATATATATATATATATATATATATATATATATATATATATATATATATATATATAGAGAGAGAGAGAGAGAGAGAGAGAGCTCAAAATGGATAAGTAGAGTGGCTTCCAACTAATACTAAAGTAATTTAATTATATTCATTGGAAGTTAATATAATGAGTGACACCAAGTCAGGCAAGAAAATATTAAGAAAGAAAAAGTAGGAGATTAAGGACAAGGCAGTAATACGAAAATGAAAAGGATTAAGACCATGCTGAAAGAATAGTCGAAGAAATGAAGACTTAAATATATGGCAGGATTAAACCCTGAGATGACAACAGATTTATTTTTTTATTTTTTTAAAAGCTAGGTCATAAGAGTTAGGGAAGACAGACGAAATAATACCTCGAAGCTGGCGGTGGGATGAAAGAGACAGTCATTACACCGACCAATAATGAATACTCTCTATTCATTCATCTACTTACGCTTTATAATTACTTATTTATTCATTCATTTTTATTTCTTCAGTAATTCATTTATTTTCCTTATAATTTAATAAAGTTACTTATTTTCTCATTCTCTATATTTGTATTTGTATTCGTACAGCTTTATTCACTTATTCGCGAAATTATTTCTATCCTTTTTTTTATATTTTTATCTTTACGTTCATTACTTATTTTCTTTGCGGTAAGATTTCATGCACAGCGTCCCTTTGGCTATCAATTGCTTTTATATTAAACCAGTGATTGTGCATAGGGAGGGGGGTGAAGTGCAGGCAGGCGCTCCCTCTGATATAGAAATGGTAAATTCTACATTATGTAGTATACAATCCTAGTATATTAAGAGCATACCCAGCATTAAAATGTAAATTCATTTATATCTGTTTTAGGATTCTTATTTGAAAGCACATATGAAGCTCATGATACTATTATTACAATATTGTTACTTGTGTATTGCCCTATGCTAACACTAAAATGTAATCAGCTCTATCGTATAAATGAAATTTCTATGAACAAGACTGTAATAATGGCCATTAATAATAAACCTTTATTTCCATTACAATACAATGGGTATTCGTCAGCCGGGGCAAGTCCCAACCCCACATTGTGGTGACCAACCACAGCAGTACCTGCCAGGAAACAGCTTAAACTCTCGGTCTTGGACAGGAACCGATCTTTCGACCTCGTGAATGGGAGTGCCTATGGGCACATGTCTCCATGTCATCTTTTAGAACCAAATAAAAATAATAAAAAGCTATCACAGCACTCGACTATGGAAGTGACAACCCCATCTTCGAGTCCACTGCGGGTCGTCAGGAGGGGCATCCAGCCCTAATTTTCTTTAATTCCAACAAGTCTGTGTCCATTCCCATTCGAACAGGGATGAATAGTGACAAATAAAACAGTAAACAACAATATATATATATATATATATATATATATATATATATATATATATATATATATATATATATATATATATATATATATATATACTATAAGAATCAGTTACACCGATACACAGAATTTTCTCATTACTGCCTAAAGATTGCCATGGAAAAATATAGTAAAAGAAAAAACTCTGAAAGGAAAATAAATATATATATTCTTATAAAAAATACATTAAACAAATATAAGACAATAGCATTTCCTGGAATACAGAAAATCCCCACATTAACAACTCAGGCCCATCCATAAGTTTTATTCAGCTATCAGAATCTTTGATGAGAGACAGCGAGAGAGAGTATTTGTAAAACTAATTCAAATATCCTGAGTGAAAAAGAGAGTATTTGCATAACTAATTAAAATAACCTGAGATTATCTGAGAGAGAGAGAGAGAGAGAGAGAGAGAGAGAGAGAGAGAGAGAGAGAGAGAGAGAGAGAGAGAGAGAGAGAAAGAGAGAGAGAGAGAGAGAGAGAGAGAGAGAGAGAGAGAGAGAGAGAGAGAGAGAGAGAGAGAGAGAGTTTTCTAATCTCTTTTGATTGAAGATTTACTTAAGAGTCCTCAACCCCCTTTAGAATATTGCTGTTCTTTAATCTTAACGTAATTTAAGGGACATCAGAACGAAGTTTTAGAGAACTCGGTGTTTGCCAGTCAGAGCCCATAATACTATAATAATCATAATAAACAATAATAAAAATAATAATAATAACAATCTACTAATATTAACAATAACAACAACAATAATAATACCTAATTTTATAACAGCAAAAAAAAAAAAAAAAAATAATAATAATAATAATACTGTCCGAAGATTACGGCAGGAGAAATTACCACACAATACCATAAACTGGTCAGAATCGGCATGAACCCAGCGGCCCAAGGGGGTTCCCAAGGTTACGCGAAAAAGAACAATATCATGATATATCCGTCTCGAGGTAAGTTTCAATGCATGAGAAAGGTTATCACACTGAGAAGGTAACCATTTGAACATATTTTTCCTCCTCTTCCTAAACATTATTATTATTATTATTATTATTATTATTATTATTATTATTATCATCATCATTATTATTATAAATCACCGCAGGAAAAAAGTTGCATTTATTTCATAAAATTACTTCTTTACAATGATGTTATCGACAAATAAAAAAAATACTAAACAGCAAAACTGAAATTTTAACCTAACCTTCTGTATCAAAGATTACCCAACCTTGATATATACGTACGTAAATATTGGACTTAAACGGCAGTAAAATTCGTGTGCTTGCATCCATTCTGAATTCTGGAGTGCCTGTGGTGCGGTCTATATAAAAAATGGCGCTTCCAATACCAAACGAGTGAAAAAAAATATTAAATCAAGCACTAATAAACCTAACCTTAGGATACGTACAATAGGAAAAAGTATGCTTATTTAATGTTAATAATAATAATCGCTTAACCTATTTAAATTCTGCGTATTATTTTGGAAGAGGGGATCATAAAAAGTGTGTATATTAATGTTAATAATAATAATCGCTTAACCTATTTAAATTCTGGGTATTATTTTAGAAGAGGGGATCAATAGAATATGAAGTCCCCGGGTAGGGAGAACGCGTTCTCCTAGGTGAGGTTAGGTTAGGTTAGACTGCACCAAACATGTTTTTATCGACACTTTTCTTTGTAATCCCCTCTTCTGAAATCTTACCAAATTCTGATCACATAATTTATAAATCGAATCTGTTTTTATTGACGTAATTCTGAGTATTTTTCCTATACTTGCAAGAAAATTATATAAATACCTTGCTCAAAGAACTGGAGCTAGGCTATAGTGTTATTATCATCATCAACAACAACCATAATAATAATAATAATAATAATAATAATAATAATAATAATAATAATAAAATTATTATTAAGTTCTCAATACTAAGGGGATGGGTATGTTTGACACCCACATTAAGGAAAAATCTCATTAAATTCAATAATCTTTTTGCTAGATTTGGTTGGGTTAATTTAGACCACCCTTAAGATACAAGTTGACAATTGATATTTTTTTTTCCATTTTAGATATTTTTCAATATTCTATGAATTCGTTGCGAGAGTGGGAGTATATATTCACAACACAATAATAACAATAATGATAATAATCTTTATTATTATCATTATTATTTATTAACATAGCCTAAATATCGTACATCCGCGAAATGCCTGATATAATCCATATATATATATATATATATATATATATATATATATATATATATATATATATATATATATTCCGCAAATTGGTCACTTCAATTATACTGTCCTAATTAAAAAACAAAAAAAAACTCCCTTTAAGCAATGGCATTTAAAAACGAGAACAAAAATATAAAAACAAACGAATTTTAAACAAGAACATAAATAAATAAATCAAACGATGCATCAGATCAGCGCATAAACATGCAAAAAAAAAACTACTTCATCAAATAAATTACAAATACATGGCATATATAAACTGGTGAATGAAATGGAAATAGAAAAAAAAAGAAGAGATAGGAATATAAACATATAAATAATGAATGCTATATATACAGCCCAGCAAATTATTGTAAAAAATCAAATTATCAAAATGAAAATGTATAAATAAATAGTCGAATTGGAGGAAAAAAGTATTACAGCTACATACATACGCATAAATAAACATGGCCATAAATAGGAATATACATAAATAAATAATATATAATACGGTGTCACAGACCATCAAACACACACGAAATTAATCCCAATTTAGCTTAATCTTATTACATAAAGAGAGACATAAAACACACACAAGTATTAGTGGCAATATAAAAACGGAATAAACACACATAATAAAATAAAAACAAGTGTTTTGGTGTCACAGACAAGCATATATATATACACACACACACACAAACAAACCATTTAATCTATTAAATCACTCCAGTTTCAACCCTTTATAAACACGATTCACGATCAATAGTCACTGCACACAAACACCCGATTCCGATTGGCTTACGAGTCAAACAGACCATTTAAAACACTGTATAAAACAGGGTTAAACACCATTCATTAATTGAGCTTAATTAGTGGTTAATGACGATGATGAAAATGTACAAAATAAATTTATTAACAAAAAATTAAATGATGTATGTACGTGTTTGCATAACATAAACACCATTTACAGTCGTGTTTTAGATGTTTATGAATAAGACAAGGTAAAAATTGAATGCATAAATATTGAAATAAAATTAAGAATGTCCGTGTGTGTTTTTGTGCTTTTCCAATACCTTCTCGAGCAGGTGGCAAGTAGGTCTCTTCTTTGATAAATCCATCCTTGTGCAAAATGACCGCATTTAGGCTCGAGGGAGGCCAAACCCGGGCCTTCTGTTGAGGGGGTAATCCATTATAGCAGTGTATGAGGGTGTAACAGAGAGCCCAAGCTTGTTCT
Source organism: Halocaridina rubra (assembly GCA_037179515.1). NCBI lineage: Eukaryota > Metazoa > Arthropoda > Malacostraca > Decapoda > Atyidae > Halocaridina > Halocaridina rubra. The sequence continues at coordinate 77,935 of JAXCGZ010011555.1, read as the reverse complement.
TCCGAAATAGGAGAATTAAATCCCGCCAGAATCTTTTCCAAGCTTATGCACCCCTGCGAGTCGAGCACGCATCCCAAGGAGGTGCGCGTCGACATCCTTCTCACACCACACTTGCAATCACACTGACGGGACCTGCGCATTTTTTGCCGCGCAACGATTCCTTATTCAAATAATACTCACAGAAAACGGGACTGAATCAAAGGGCAAACTAACTCTGTTTTTATCATTATTTTCCTGGTTTTTAAGAGTTTTTCTTCTTTTTCTTTATATTGTATTAAAGGGAAGATTTTACGTTGTCATATTTCTTCTTATTGTATTGAAGGAAACGCAATTACTTTTCCTGTATCAGAATAAAGGAAAACGCTGAATTTGTTCTGTTTTCCATCTTGTATATATTAAGGTAATGTTTTCAATTGCATTATTGTAAAGGAAAGAAAATATTTTTCTCTTATTAAAAATGAGGCACTTTTACTGTTTTATTCATGCTCTATTAAGGCAGTGATTTTCATTGTTACAGTTTTCTGTCTTGAATTAACGGAACACACACACACACTATATATATATATATATATATATATATATATATATATATATATATATATATATATATATATATATATATATATATATATATATATAAGCTGGGAGATGGGAATTGTTGTTGTGCTGAAAGTTATCGTGCGATGGACGCCACTATTCTTCTCTTGTTATCCCCAAAATGAATACGATGAGAAGAGAGACCAGTGGGTTCCGCATCCGAGAGAATGCGGTACTTCTTTGGTAGGAGCAAGGCGTAATATGTACAGAACTAATATATATATATATATATATATATATATATATATATATATATATATATATATATATATATATATATATATATATATATATATATATATATATATATATATATATATATATATATATATATCTATATATATCTATATATATATATATATATATATATATATATATATATATATATATATATATATATATATATATATATATAGGGAGTGACTATTATCACCGAACAGTGATATTACAGACGACTCTATTATCACCATCCCATAAAGGCAATTGAGAAGTAACAATAAATTATTTTAGATTCTCGGTGAAAATACCGAAAAACATATTATCAACGACCTGTGATAACAAAATCACTGTTCTTTTCACTGTGCGGTGACTAGGTTAGGTTAGGTTATGTTCTTTTCAGTAACTATAATGGAATCAGTAATATGACTGTACGGTGATAATACACACAGCCAAATATATATATATATATATATATATATATATATATATATATATATATATATATATATATATATATATATATATATATATATATATATATATATATATATATATATATATATAAATTGTTTCCATTGTCTCTAAAGTAGAAATATCTGTATGTAACAATTGAATCCGGAAGCGGAATCAATTCCGGAAGAAACGTCACTCAAAACATTCACAATGGAGAGCAAATTTCCCCTTAAAGTAAAAGTCTAAATTGCAATGCAGGTACATAAGAAGGTAGAGCGCTCGAATCTGGGAAGTGACATACATACATAGACATAAGCCTCATTCCCCCTTGTAAGGGGGGTGGCCGAACCAAGAAACGCGCATTCACCACGATCCCTTCCACCCTGCTTGGGTCATCCACAAGATAAGTGGGCAAAGGGTATTCTACAATGAGGCCCGACAGCCGCAGCTGGTTTACCCCCACCGCTTCATCAAATGGCATGACGCGGCCCAAAGGGATTGCTAGCACCTGCTAGCTCAGTGAACTGGGAAGTGACAAGCCTGACATACACGTGTTCCATCCAGCAGCTGGGCGCTAGGGAGAGCATCGAGCTTTGATCCACTTATGTCTATGTTCACTCCCCCATTCGAATGGGGAGTAATAGGTACTACACATTCAACTGACTAATGGGGGGTTTACAAGGTCAAACGGTTCGTCGAACGCGGTTCGACCGCGTTCAACGAACCGTGTAAACCGCCCTTAAGTCTAAAATATACTTATTTTCTATTATGAAGCTAATCTACAATATGAGACTATTAGCAAAACTAGTAAACCCATTTTTAACCGCTTTGTGTCATAACTGATACTCATTAAGGAGTCGGAGACAGACTGCTTAGAGTTGGGGAATTAGCGCCTACAGTGGGCTCAATCGAGTTTCTGTCATCCCCCTTATCGAGTGTTCTAACCATAAAAATAAGCGGTAAGTAATTACTTTCGCACCCTCAGATAGTGAAATGAATATACAAAACATTGAAATTTATCAAAGGAAAATGTATACTTTCACACCCCAATGAAGAAAATGAAAATAGAAAACTCTGAAAAATATCTAATGTAAATGTTTATTTTAACACCTCCAACCAATGAAATTAATACACTAACCAATGAAATAATATCTAAAGGTTAAAAGTCTCTAATGAGAGGCAGAGGCAAGGGACATTGATAGCACTAATGCCCGACTATAAACCTACCATATGACCAGAGTTCAATCCCCCCTCTCCAATCATGTGGACCCACTGGTCTTCAGGCAATGGGTGAATAACTACGTAGATCTATAGGAAATCACCGACCTCCAGTTAATTACCCAGTTTAAGCAGTAATAACAGGAGGTAGTGAGAGCTACCTCCAGCAAGTGAATTGAATATTCATAATATCGAAAAAATTTCTTAAGTAAATGTTTACTGTTACACTCCAAAAGAGTGAACTGAAAATACTACAAACCTATCAAAAATATCTAAGGTAAATGTTTCAATTTACACCCTCAGCAAGTGAAATTAAATACTAAACAGTGAAAATATGTGTTAAATACTGTACTTATAAAAGCAATTTCAAGTATCAATTAATCTCTTAACTGGATGAAATAGACCAAACTAATGTAACAAAACAAAACCTAATCCATTATGATATTATATAGTATGAGATATTTTCTAGAACGGGGTGTGCAAGTAAACATTTTACAAATTAATATATGCAATACAAACGCACCGTGCTATGTGTCACAACTAGTCCACATGCAAATAGAGGTGGACATACACGTGTAGGAGATGGGGTTTAAACTGTCTAGCATGCCTCTGCTCACTTTGACTGCCGATAGACGGATTTGCTGAATCGGGAAAAGACAAGTTTTACCATTTAAAAAAAAATATATTAAAAAAAAAAGAAAGTCCATAATGGTACATACACCTAAGTATTTCCTAAATACACATACACACATGTAGATAGAATTGACTAAAAATATATATGAATGTAAAACTAAAACGATGCGTTTTTAGACACAGAACAATGCTAATTACATAGGTACATCAAACTGTTAAATATATAATTAACTAATTACACTTTGGCCCTAAGTGTCGTTAATGACTAAGGATTATGATGAAGGGGTCAATATTGTAAAGACTATTGTTAGAGTTACTGATAATAATAATAATAATAATAATAATAATAATAATAATAATAATGATAATAATAATAATAATAATAATAATAATAATAATAATAATAATAATAATAATAATAATAATAATAAACCTTTATTTTCCTTATACAATGGGTAGTCGTCAGCAGGGACAAGCCCCAACCCCCCCACTGTGGTGACCAGCCACAGCAGTAACCACATGCCAGTAAACAGCTTAAACTCTCAGTCTTGGACGGGAACCGACCTTTCGACCTCGTGAATGCGAAGCCAGCGCGTTACCACTGTACTAGCAAGAGGCAATGAGAGTGAAAGAAAATCGCAGTTCCCCTTGTAAGGAGGGTGACCGAGTCAAAGCACACCTATTCACCGGAAAGCAAATTCACACAATTTCTCCCATCTTAGATCTTGGGGGTATAGACTCACCAACTTTTCCTCCCTAAAACACTTATTTGGGTCATCCACAGTGTCAGTGATCAATAAATCTGTCGTGGGTAGGTCAGTGGTAGAGTGAGTCGGGAAGCAATTAACGTGGGTTCGATCCTACCGTGGACTGGTAAGAAGGAAATCCAGCCTTAATCCCGAGGCTTCGACTTGCGTGTGTCCATCCCCAAACGAATGGGGATGAATTGTGACACAAAATTATAATTGTTAATTCCTTTGTTTGACTAAAATATTTTCTATCGAGGATTTTTCATCAGATAGGACAAACTCCTCATATGGGGCGGTGTGAGAGGATTAGGTATTTTCCCTTCATATTTTCTTCCTGCTTTGACTCAGCCATTCCCCTTACCTATCACTATGTCACCATAGATGACATAAATTCACTGATAGGATGGAGAGAGGGGACTTGGAATCCCTCCTCTCTATATAATTGTCCTACAAGACTTAGAGCATATGCGTGTGTTCTAGTAGGAAAAGTCCAACCAGAAACTTAGTAATAAGGTCATGTATTTGAACTCCCCCCTTATATTAGGATTGTTTTTTCATATATACACAAATTTAATATATCCTCTCTCTCTCTTTTGTCTTAGCAACTAAGCTATCACCCCCCTCCCCCCAAAATAGAAAAAACATTAAAATAGTATGAATACACACACAAACACACACATGCACCGTTTATAATCTTCCAGCCAGTTCATAACGGCACAAAAAGTGTTTTTAAAACAATTTATAATAGTACACAAGATTATATACGCATTCGTCAATTCGTATTGTCATCTTTAAGCGGAAACTTTTTTCCATGATTATCTGGGGTCGCTGTGTCTCACTAGACTCTTGGAGACTGGCGGCTGATTTTTGGCATATTGTTTTACGGCCGAAAATCCTTCTTGGTACGCAGTGTTTCTAACATTCCAGCCTCGCGACCGGTACCCAGTTGATTTTCTTTTATCCTCAAATTTTTAATGCTACAAAAGCTAAATCTGGATAATGAATAAAAAGAAAAAAACAAATTGAATACATATTTCGAATACAGTAATCATACATACATACATACATACATGCGTGCGTGCGTGCGTGCGTGCGCGCGCACACACATATACATACATACATTTGGGCTTATATCAAAATATACAACTGTTTACATCTATCTTCCTGCTTTCTCAAACAAGCTTCCTGTCTACTTCCTTTTACACTAACTCTGTCCACAAAAAACAACAAACTTTATTTCCATGTCAATACAATGGGTATTCGTCAGCCAGGGCAAGCCCCAACCCCCCACTGTGGTGTCCAACCACAGCAGTTCCTGCCAGTAAACAGCTTAAACTCTCGGTCTTGGACGGGAACCGATCTTTCGACCTCGTGAATGCGAAGCCAGCGCGTTACCACTGTACTAGCCAGCACAACAGAGGCTCAGTCATTAGAGTTTAGTTGGACGTTTCCTGCCAGACCCCCTTTGCATGCCAAGGCACTGTCTGTGAGGAAAAGGGAAATACAAAAGGGGGAGGAATTCATACTCCCCTCACTTCACTCCTTTTAGTTGATTTTCACCTAGGGTAGGGAACGCGGAGTAGGTATTCTTTTCCGCCAAGCCAGGAGATTGACAGAAGACCCTTAGGGATAGAAGAGAGGGGATTTCCAGTTCCCTTACTCATCTCCATTCAATCGACTTTCACGCCAAGCAGGGAAGCTCTGAGGAGGTATTCTTTTCCCCAACATCAGGAGCAGGAACGAAGGCGAGGGAGGAGAGTGCGAGGAGTGTGATTTCCAGTCCCCTCGCCTCGCTCCACTTAGTCGACTTTAACGACACGCAGAGGAACACCGAGGCCATATCTTTGTCCCCCGAGTCAATGGAAGGAGAGAAGTTAAATAGGGGAAAAATAATAAGAAGGTGATTCCAAATCCCCTCGCCCTGCTCCGTTTAGTCGACTTTTACAAGAGGTAAGGGAGAACACAGGCGGAATACTTGTCCTCACGTCCCAGGAGAAGGAATAAAAAATGTAGATTAAGAGAGAAAATGAGACTAAACTATATGAGGCAGAGGAAACTTAACTACTCACATGGATATAACTCGCCTATCACCAAGACAGAAAGAAGAAAATTCATAATAAGAGAGAACGAACTCTGGGAGACGGAGGAGACATACGTTTACTGATCACAAAAGTTAAGCCTGTCACTTGTGGGACCAAGGCCCGATTTCTTAAACAGTGTAAACCTAGGATACCATATTGTTAGTTAGCTAGACACACACAAATGGATTTCATAAACGCAACTGACGCGGTCCTGTGTATGGCTAGGATCCCGTACGGGATCCTAGCCATACACAGGACCGCGTTAGATGCGTTTATGAAATCCATTTGTGTATGTCTAGCTTACTAACAATATGATATCCTAGGTTTACACTGTTTAAGAAATCGGGCCCAAGTCAAAACACTGAGGAAGGAAGGCAGCTCAACTCGGTGCCGGTCGCAAGCCCAGATCAATGTAGAGGGTAAAAGTCAGTATGGGTATCCATTCGAGAAACGTGAATAACTAGTCTTCAAAAAGGCTAGTGAGAAACAGTGACCCCATATAAACGCGGGTCAAGCTGTTGACAAGAAGTGATAATAGATAAATCTGGTCCTAAACCAAACGGCTAAAACAAAGCTAATAAAGTTTACACAAGAGTAGAGTCTTCGAGGGTATCATATTCATTCCTTGTTGGATCTCACATGATTTGCATCAAGGTAACCAAAGCTCACCACAACGCCCGATACATTTTTATTTATCTACTTATTTAATTATTCCTTTATTTATGTATTTATTTATATTTCTATTTATTTATTTATTACTTTTCTGCGTAACAAAACCTGGCTTCACGATTCCGGAAGATTGTAAGATTGTATCTTTGAGGGGTTCGTTTTTTCTATGATGCTCTTTCATTGATCTTTTATCAGTATTATTGTTACTATGCATACACAAACACACACACACACAATTATATATATATATATATATATATATATATATATATATATATATATATATATATATATATATATATATATATATATATATATATATATATATATATATTAATATACACACACAAACACACACACACACACACACACACACACACACACACATATATATATATATATATATATATATATATATATATATATATATATATATATATATATATATATATATATATATATATATATATATATATATATATATATATATATATATATATATAAAACAAGATATCTGCATCTCTTTTTATTCCTTAGGTACTATTGCAGGCTCTGTTGGCCAAACTCCCTGCCTATGGCATCACCCCTTCTTTCTGTTCTCTGATTTCCAGTTTTCTTACTGACTGTTTTATATCTGTAGTTGTTGATGGCGCGACATCTAGCCCTTTCTCTGTTACTAGTGGTGTTCCACAGGGCTCTGTTTTTTCACCAGCTCTGTTCCTTCTCTTCATCAATGATCTTCTACAATCCCCATTTTCCACTCTTCTTCATGCCTTTGATGATGATTCTATCTTTCACTTTTCCTCAGCCTTTTCTTCACAACCTTCATCTGCTACTCGAAATCAATCTCGTATCAATCTTTCTTCTACTCTTAACTCCGATTTGCAGAGAGTATCTGAGTGGGGCACACAAAATTTAGTTAATATTCAATGCCTCCAAGACACTGTTTCTGGACATCTCTTTATCTTCTTCTCCTCCTGATAACCCTATTGTCTTCTAAACTAATGAAATTTACCCTCTTAACTATATCACTATATTTGGAATCCATATAGCCTCTAACTTGTCTTGGAGGAATCATATAATCCAAATTTCTAAATCTTTATCCAAAAAATTGGGGGTTTTGTTTCGTTTTCGTCATTGCTTTTCCTCTTTGCAGTTCCTTAGAATTTACAAAGGTCTTATCCGTCCCTGCTTAGAATACTGCTCACACATCTGGGGTGCTTCTTCCTTTGCTTATCTTCTTGATAGGGTTGAATCTAAGGCAGTCAGACTCATTAATGATCCTTCTCTTACTTCTAACCTGGATTCTCTGTCTT
>JAXCGZ010011555.1:62500-65000 GCA_037179515.1 Halocaridina rubra | reverse complement strand
TCAGCCACAGAGGTATGCAAAGCGCTGATGGAGTTAGATGTCCATAAAGCCACATGTCCTGATGATATATCCCCTCAAGTACTTAATAATTGCGCAAGCTCAATATTAGTGGTACTAAATATCATATTTAAAAAGTAACGGGAGTCAGAGGAGATGCCAAGACGCTGGAAACAAACGAATGTGATACCTATCTTCAAAAAGAGATGGAGGAATATGACTCTAAACAATAGACCAGTTTCCTTGACCAGCATAGTTTGCAAAGTTATGGAGAAACTACTAAGGAAACATATCTCTCTTCACTTGGAATCCTTCAACTTTTTGTCAGTGAGACAACATGGCTTCAGAGAGGGTAGATCAACTGTACCAAACTTATTAGAATTTTATGATGAGGTAAGCCGAATCTTACAGGAAAGAGAGGGCTGGGCAGATTTCATATTCCTAGACTTCCAAAAAGCATTTGACACTGTCCCACACGGAAAACTTATGAAGATATAATAATAATAATAATAATAATAATAATAATAATAAATCTTTATTTCCAAAGTACATTGGGTATTCAAATAAGATGCATATATATTCCAGACAGACATCTGTGGTGTACGATATAGACATACTAAAACAAACAAATCATAAAGATGAGTGTACTATTAAAAATTGCAAGTAAAATCTTCCTTTAAGAGTAACTTCTTAAGCTGTAAGCGATGGGTAGAATAGGTGAAAATGTCTTGAAATGGATAAAAACATACTTAGAAGGAAGGGAACAGAGGATTAGAGTAAGAAATTCAGTGTATGAATGGAGAACAGTTAGTAGTGGATTTCCACAGGGTTCAATTTTAGGGCCAATTTTGTTCCTTGTATATGTAAATGACCTACCAGAGCCTGTAAATTCATTCATGATTATGTTTGCAGATGATGCAAAGATTGTGAAGAAAGTAAGAAACGAGAACAATGGTAAAGAATATCAGGAAGATCAAAATAGTTTGCATAAGTGGTCAGAAAAGTGGCTAATGAAATTAAATACTTCAAAATGTAAGGTAATGAGAATGGGTACAAGTGCAAGAAGGACCAAGCTTATCTACTCTGTGGCAGGAGTACTACTTCAAGACACATAGAATGAGAGAGATCTAGGAGTAAACAGACTGACAGATATGTCTCCAGAAATGCATATACATGGCATAGTAAGGGCAGCATAAGCTTTCTTAGCAAATGTAAGGGTAGCCTTCAGGCACATGGACAAGGAAACACACACACACACACACACACACACACACACACACACACACACACAGATATATATTATATATATATATATATATATATATATATATATATAATATATATATATGTATGTGGTGTGTGTGTGTGTGTGTGTGTGTGTGTGTGTGTGTGTGTGTGTGTGTGTGTGGGATTACCTAATTGTGATTACCTAATTGTGTTTACGGGAAAGAGCCCAAAGCTCGTATCTTCCCGTGTGTGTGTGTGTGGTCAAAAATATTTACGAAACCTATGTGAGCCCAAAACTTGAATATGTAACCCCCTTTTGGAATTCGCACTTGAAAAACCATGTAGTTAAGCTGGAAGAGGTTTACAGACATGCCACGAAACTGGTGCCAGAAATAAGCAATTTCAGTTACGATTAGAGGCTAAGGGAATTAGAATTACTATTACTCGAAGCTAGAAGATCGAGAGGGGATATGGTGACAGTTTTTAAATTCCTTCATGATTATGACAGAGTGGATAGGGATCGATATTTTGATATGGCTGGCACTAGAACTACAGTTCATAGTTTGAAGCTTCGCAAAAAAACTCCTTCGCAGGGTGTAAGGAAGTACTTTTTTAGTATAAGAGTAGTTGCCAATTTGAATTGGCTAAGCGAGGATGTAGTTAATGCTAACTCAATCCATAGTTTAATGACAAGTGTGATATGTATCACTAAGTACAAAATGGATCCGATCAGATGGGAAGTAACGAGCTTGGGGCTCTTTCCCGTAAGAAGATTTAGGTAATTACAATTAGGAAATTACACACACACTCACACACACGCACGCAAACACACACACACACACACACATGTGCCAGAAACTGGTGCCAGAAATACGCAACCTCAGTTATGATGAGAGGCTGAGGGAATTAGACTTACCATCACTCGAAGCTAGAAGAGTGAGGGGGGATATGGTGACAGTCTTTAAATTCCTTCATGGTTATGATAGAGTGGATAGGGATCGATATTTTGATATGGCTGGCTCTAGAACTAGAGGTCATAGTTTGAAGCTTGGTAAGAAAACTTCTTTGCAGGATGTAAGGAAATACTTTTTCAGTGTAAGAGTAGTTGATAATTGGAATTGGCTAAGCAAGGAGGTAGTTAATGCTATCTCAATCCATAGTTTTAAGGAGAGGTATGATAAGTATCACTAAGTCTAAAATGGAACCGATGAGGAGACGGGAAGATACGAGCTTTGGGCTCTTTCCCGTAAACACAATTAGGTAATCACAATTAGGT
>JAXCGZ010011555.1:55000-57500 GCA_037179515.1 Halocaridina rubra | reverse complement strand
GTAATACATACAGTTTACAGTAAATTTAAATGTAGCTTTCCTAGAAAATAATAATGCGGTAATAATAATGTTAAAAATAATGTTAATAATAAAGTAGTGATAATAACACTCGATACAGTATCGCTATTATCGGCATCATCATCATATTTGCTTTCTTTACAATGAGAATAACTAGTTCTTAACTTAGAAAACAGAGAAGTCGATATCAGTTTACATATAGAGAGGTTAGTGTTTAGGGAAATTGCATTAAATCATTAAGTTTAGTTTATGTGTGAGCAGCAACTATTTGTCCAAAAGAATACTATATAGTTGGCCTTTGAAAGATGCGAAGGAGGATGCATTTTTAAGATGCTTGGAATATTGTTCCAGAGTATTAGCCCTTTAATAGTGATCATCTTTGAACCTGCTTCTATGTTTGTTCTCTGAATAAAGAGCTCACTGCTCTGTCTTGTGTTGGTTCCCTTTATATCCCTGACTGTTTTTAAATCAAATACCCAGCTAGGATAATGATGGTCAAAATTTTGTATACAAAAACAAAAATAGCTTAAGTGACCTTGTTTTCTGCCTGCAGCCACCCAAGTTTATTGAGAGCTGGTGTGATGTGGTCATATTTTCTTATTCCTCCCAGGGCAACTCGAGCTGAAAAAATTAATAAGCTTCTGTATTCTGTTTATCAGAGTTTAAGCGGTAGCTCCCCAAACTACTACTATTATTATTATTATTATTATTATTATTATTATTATTATTATTATTATTATTATTATTATTATTATTATTATTATTATTATTATTATTATTATTATTATTATTATTATTATTATCATTATTATTATTTTTATTATTATTATTATTATTATTATTATTGTTATTATTATTATTATTATTATTATTATTATTATTATTATTATCATTATCATTATTATTATTATTATTATTATTATTATTATTGTTATTATTATTATTATTATTATTATTATTATTATTATTATTATTATTATTATTAGTAGTAGTAGTAGTAGTAGAAACATATAGAGAGATAGATAGATTCCACATGAAAGGCAAAGCGTTTTATCATATATATTTGTTTTGGGTTCTTTTACTTATCAGAGCAGTTCACGGATTTCCTGACAAAGCTAATAACACCAGAGAATTCTATTTAATTTTCTATTTATCTAAATTTCAACAACTCTCTTCAATATTTTATTCATGAAATGACCAGCATCTGAAATGGCATTTCATGGCACTCATTCCAAAAGTGGTGTTTGTCTAATGAAGTTCACGAAAACGACGGGAATTTCTTTGGAATATATTCCGTTTGGAATCATCATTTGCGTCATTACGCGTCACAAGAGTTGCCAGACCACGGGATATCTCTATATAAACAAAGTTATTTTCTGAGTTACGCTTTCCACTTTTCATGAAAGTTTGGTTAATATTCTCTGTGACTCTCCAAATTCTTAAGAAAAGAAATAACTTACAGATAGAGGATTTGTTTAAAAAGAAACTGTTAGTAAAAGTTAACGTGCATTAATTGAAAAAGTGAGACAAAATATATTGGATTTAGTGAGCAAAATATTGACTTGAATTTTGAAAGAGAAAAAAATAATTTTAAGGCAAATAAAGTAAAAAAAAAAAAAGTATAGCGTTTGGGGGTAATACAACTAGTGAATTATAATGAATGAAAGTAGTAAAAAATAAAATTGAAATAAAAAAATAAGCATTAAAACGAAAGTGGGAGCATAAAAATGAACAAAATATATTTAGAAATATATTTTGCTGTTAAATCAGAATAAGAACTGGACTATCAAGAAGAGACAGAATACCGAAGAAGAATATAAATATTATATATATGAAAATAGAACAACCGCAGTAGCAGAAAAATTGCTGCCCTCAAAACTGACTTCTTATCAGAATTACAGAAATCACCTCGAAAGATCTACGGCTCTATTTAGTCTTGTCCAAGCTTAATGTCTATCTAACACAGCTGATTTTACAGAAATATTGCTGTAAGGAACACAGATATCTTAACAGAAATATTGCTTTAATCAAGGGATTTATCACATTAGAAATTAACGGCAATCAAAACAGATATGCTAATAAAAATATCGCTGTAATTAAAGCAGCTATCTTACAGGAAATATAGCCGTAATCAACACAGTCACGTTAAGAAAATATTGCTGTGATCAACGCAGAAGTAATGCTGTAGTCAACAAAGTAATCTTAAGAGAAAGTTTTCTGTCATCGACATCGTCTTTTTGACAGATATATTACTATTCACAGCTATCTTAAAATCAATATTGCTGTAATAAACACAGCTATATCAACAGCAATAGAGCTGTAGTCAACGGTCATCTTAACAGCAATAATGCTGTGATACAGCCATCTAAAAAATTACTACTGTAGTCAACGCAGCCATATTTACAGCATTATAGCAGTAGGCAACACAGTTATCTGAAACGCAAAATTCTGTAATTAACACAGCCACATAAACGGCCATATA
>JAXCGZ010011555.1:50000-52500 GCA_037179515.1 Halocaridina rubra | reverse complement strand
ATAAGTACAAAATGGAACCGACCTGGAGACGGGAAGTTACGAGCTTGGTGCTTTTTCCTTTAAGTACAATTAGGGAATTACAATTAAGGAGTTAGCTAGAAGAAAGAGGGGTGATTTGCCGACGATTTTTTAAATTCCTTCATGAACCCAACAGAGTGGACAGGGTACGATATTATGATTTAACTGGCTCTAGAAATAGAGATCATAATTTGAAGCTTTGTAAGAACATTTCTCTGCAGGATGCAAGGAAGTACTTTTAAGTGCTACCGTAGTTGATGATTAGAATGCGCTAAGCGAAGAAGTAGTTAATGCTAACTGCCTTTATAGTTTTAAGGACTAATATGATAAGTATCAATGCCTATAATAAAAGAACCGATCAGGTGAAGGGGAGTAACGAGCACAGAGCTGTATCCCGTAAGCACAGTCAGGTAAATACGTACACACGCACACGCACACAGATATATACATATACCATGAAATAAAAGCCAAAACTAGACACAAGAGACATAAGGAAGTGGTAAAGAAGTGCTCAAGGACATTAAGAAAAGTGTTTGTTCCCCAGCTCTAGCTATCAGCAGAGACGTCCCAAATTCACTATTTCCGTATTTTCTTATATAAAAAAACATACCATGTGCATTTTCAAAATTCTAATTATTCAATGATTTATTAGTTTGTTTCATCGATGAAATGATGATGTCTTTACATTTCCAGAAATACAAAGAAGTTACAGCTTATCTCTTTAAGCATTCCAGTCAGGGAATTGCTCGACTGGAATTGTACGAGACTCCCAAGGATTATATAACTGGTAAATACTACCTCCTTATTCCGTCCTCGGATGTCGCCTATATCAAAATGATAGTATCCAAAAGCGACGAGTTCAAGTACGCTTTCATGGTGAGTATTCCAGTACTTGCGCAAGATCTGACATTGGTAAGCAATAGCTTTTATTGACATCAATATTATTATTACTATTGTAATTGTCATCGTTGTTGTTGTTGTTGTTGTTGCTTGCGGATGACATTATATGCTGTAGCGAGAGTAGAGAATAGGTTAAGGCGTGACTGAACAGTGCTATTCAAACTGGGTGGACGGTCCACCTTAGGGTGGATAAGATTATTTTGTAAATAGATTACATACAAAAATGAGAAATAAACTGGTTTTTTTTTCTCCTGCCGTAGGCTTTAGAACAAGATGCATAAGATCAGGAACGTGAGGTATTACAAATGTTGAAAGCTTAAGGTGTACAGATTTTTTTAAATCATAACCCTAGGGTGGACGACATTGAAAAAAGTTTGAAGAACACTAATGGGGAATGAAAGACAGCAAGAGCAAGACAGGGTGCAGAAGTGTGAATGAGTTAAATATTTGGGGTCAATTGTCCAAAGGAATGGAGAGTGCTGTAGAGAGGTGAAGAAGAGAGTGCAGGCAGAATGGAGTTGGAGGAGAAAAGTGACAGAAGTGATATGTGATAAAAGTGTACCAGCAAGAGTAAAAGGTAAAGTTTGCAAGACGGTAAAACATCCGTTAATTTGTATGGCTGGGAGACAGCCCCACTCAAAAAAAGACAGGAGGCGGATCTGGATGTAGCCAAGTTGAAGAGGATGCGGTTTGCTCTTAGGCGCTTTCACACCAAAGAGGCATGTCGCACGTGGCATGCCAATCTCAAACGAACATCCGGAAATAGTATGAAACCTTTCACACAGAAGTGGCGTGACGCGTCCCATGTGCTATGCCACTTCTGTATGAAAGGTTTCATAAAATTTCCGAATGTTCGTTTTCAACTGGCATGCCACGTGCGACGTGCCACATTGGTGTGAAAGCGGCCTTTTTGTAACAAGGATGGGCAGCGCAGGAAGGTCGATTTGAGGAAATGGATGCATGAAGAACCTACTGCATCATAATGAATAATTAAAGCTGATCATTTGTATGGTATGTATATATGTATGTGTATGTGCGTGTGTATATACATACCTATCTATCCGTCTAGGAGGAAGAGACCTTGGTGGCCGAGTAGTCAGAGTGTTCGACTCGGGAGTTGAAAGACCTGAGATCAAGCTTACAGCGGGGTGCTAAGAAGGGCATCCAGCCTTAATTCCCCAGCCACACTTTGGCCCGATTTCTTAAACAGTGTAAACCTAGGATACCATATTGTTAGTTAGCTATACACACAAATGGATTTCATAAACGCATCTGACGCGGTTCTGTGTATGGCTAGGACCCCTTGCGGGATCCTAGCCATACACAGAACCGTGTCAGATGCGTTTATGAAATCCAATTGTGTGTGTCTAGCTAACTAACAATATGGTATCCTAGGTTTACGCTGTTTAAGATACGGGATCCTAGCCATACATAGAACCGCGTCAGATGCCTTTATGAAATCCATTTATGTGTGTCTAGCTAACTAACAATATGGTATCCTAGGTTTACACTGTTTAGGAAATCGGGCCATTGTCTCTGCACGCCTTCATATTGGGGACATTAAAATGCGATTTTTTTGAGC
>JAXCGZ010011555.1:37500-45000 GCA_037179515.1 Halocaridina rubra | reverse complement strand
CAAGAAGATAAGTAAAGGAAGAAGCACCCCAGATGTGTGAGCAGTATTCTAAGCAGGGGCGGATAAGACCTTTGTAAATTTTAAGTAACTGCAATGAGGAAAAGTAATAACAAAAACGAAACAAAACCCCCAATTTTTTGGATGAAGATTTAGAAATTTGGATTATATGATTCCTCCATGACAAGTTAGAGGCTATATGGATTCCTAATATATTGATAGAGTTAAGAGGGTAAATTTCATTAGTTTCGAAGACAATAGGGTTATCAGGAGTAGAAGGAGATAAAGAGATATCCAGAAACTGTGTCTTGGAGGCATTGAATTTAACTAAATTTTGAGTGCCCCATTCAGATACTCTCTGCAAATCGGAGTTAAGAGTAGAAGAAAGAGTGATACGAGATTGATTACGAGTAACAGATGAAGGTTGTGAAGAAAAGGCAGAGGAAAAGTGAAGGGTAGAATCATCGGCAAAGGCATGAAGAAGAGAGGAAGATGGGGACTGTAGAAGATCATTGATGAAGAGAAGGAAGAGAGTAGGTGAAAGAACAGAGCCCTGTGGAACACCATTGGACACAGAGAAAGGGCTAGATGTCGCGCCATCAACAACTACAGATATAGAACGGTCAGTGAGAAAACTGGAAATCAGAGAACAGAAAGAAGGGGTAAAGCCGTAGGCAGGGAGTTTGGCCAACAGAGCCTTGTGCCAGACTCTGTCAAAAGCCTTAGAGATATCAAGGGCGACGACAAAGGATTCCCCATAGTTCCTCAGAGAAGACAACCATACATGAGTAAGATAGGACAGGAGATCACCAGTGGATCTTGCCTTGCGGAAGCCGTACTGGTGATTGGAGATAAGTGAGTTAGATTCAAGGCGTTTCAAGAAGTGAGCATTGAGCAAAGTTTCGAAAACTTTAGCAATAGAGGAGGTTAGAGCAATAGGTCGGTAGTTAGAAGGAATAGAGCGGTCACCCTTCTTAGGAACAGGTTGAACTAGAGCATGCTTCCAAGATGAAGGATAGATACTGGTTGACAGAATGAGGCGAAAAAGACGGCAAAGCACGGGAGCCAGTTCATCTGCAAACTCCTTAAGGAACCTTGCAGGGATACCATCGGGACCAGATACCTTGTTTGTCTTTAGTGAGCGAAGAACCTTATGAACTTTGCGTGAAGAAAGGATAAGGGAGGGCATAGGGTTAGAGAGGGGAAAAGACTGAGGAACAGGTACGCTGGAATCGTTGATAGAAGAGTTGGCAGAAAAATGAGAGCCAAAGAGAGTGGCTTTGTCAGTGGGAGAGCAAGCTATAGAACCATCAGAACGAATGAGAGGGGGAAAGCTTGAGTTACAGAAGTTTTTAGAGAGGTTTTTGGCTAAGGACCAGAAGCATTTGTCAGTGGGAGAGGAGTTAAGGTCATCAACTTTCCTTCTTATAAAGGAAGCCTTAGACCTCCGAATCTGAGCTGTACAGCGATTCCTAGCTATAATAAAAGCAGAGCGAGTTAAATCGGAAGGAGAGGCTTGGTAAGATCGGTGAGCCTGATTCCTAGCCTGGATAGCAATGGAGCAGGCACGGTCAAACCAAGGTTTAGGGGGAGAGAAAGTTTTTGTAGAAGAGGGGATGTACGCCTCCATTCCCGCAGTCATGATCTCGGCAACTTTTACAGCTACCCGATCAGGGTTGCGGGACCGAAAGCAGTAGTCATCCCATGGAAAGTCAAAGAGAAAGTTACGCAAATTTTCATATTGAGTTCGCTCGAAGTGCCAAAGGCGGCGTTGAGTAGGAGGGATTGGAGGTGGGGGAGCGAAAATGGAAGAGACAGAGATCATGGAGTGGTCAGAATTACCAAGAGGGGAAAGCAAGGAATAAGAGTAGTTAGAAGGGTTAGAAGTGAAAAAAAGGTCAAGAATGGTAGCAGCTTGTTCGTGACGATCAGGAACACGAGTAGGATGTTTAATAATTTGCTCCAGATCATGAGTAATAGAGAAAGCAAGAGCCTCGCTTCCTCCCACATCAGTGTGAGAAGAATGAAGCCACTCACTCTGGTGTACATTGAAGTCTCCAATGTAGAGAACTTCGGCATGTGGGTGAGAAGATAGCAAGGACTCATGGCACGAGGAGAGATATTCAAAGAAAGATACAAACTCGGTGGAGTTTGGAGAACAGTAGCAGAAGCAAAGGATGATAGTGGTAGTGGAGAGATAGATTTTTAGCCAGAGAACATCAAAGTCAGGAGATTCAAGGTCCATGAGCCTCACAGTAGGAGTGTTAATGTTGCAGTAAGCACAGACCCCACCTTTAGAACGAAAACGAGTATACAGATTATAGTGGGAGATTTGGAAAGGGTCAGTGGAAGCATGTATAGACAACTGGGTTTCAGATAGGAGGAGGAGGTTAGGGAGGAAAGAGCCCAAGTGCTGTTCCACAGACGAAAGATTACAGTTCAGCCCACGAATGTTTGAGTAGTGAAGAGTGAAACATAAGAACATAAGAACATAAGAATAGAGGACACTGCAACATGCCTACTGGCACACACGAGGCAGCTCCATTTTTTAATTGTATTTTCAGCATGTCTAACCTATTCTATTCTACTCTACTTATTTATTCTGTTTTTCTTTTTATGATTTTTCTAATAAGCACTAACCTATTCATACCCACCCTACCTCTGTCATATGTCTATCTAATCTACATTTGAAGGTGTCTAAGGTATTGGCATTTACTATCCTACTAGGAAGCTTGTTCCATGCATCAGCTACTCTATTACCAAACCAATTTTTACCATTTTCCCTTCTGAACCTAAATTTATCAAGCTTAAATCCATTATTACGAGTTCTGGTTTGATCATGAATTTTTAAAACTTTATTAATATCTCCCTTGTTAATCCCTTTAAACCATTTATACACGAAGCAGATCTATTAGGAGGTGCAAGGTTAAGAGCAGAACCATTACTACCACCAGGCGTGTCTGCCCTCAAGCCAATGGTGGAGTCAACACGATCCCTGGAGATTCTTCGCACCCCACTATGCCGGGTACTGGGGGCCATTAGTTGTGAACCTTCCATAAATAATGACAAAATGTGAGGAAAAGGAAAGTAAAAGAGACAGATATGCAGAATGTTGTCACTTGTCAAATGTAATGGAATAGCAAGAGATGTGTAATGAATATGCCAGAATATTCAGTGTAAATGTAGGCATGAGGAAAGAACCGTCCTGAAGGAAGATTCAACCTGGAACTGTCTGGACCAGTCCTAGTTGCATTCTAATACCTTCAGTTGTAGTCTTTCAACGGGCGGCTGGTGCCATGGCCAACCTACTATCCAGGACTAGGCTCTGAGATGACGACAGATCTGCTTTTTGAAGGATGAAAGCTCATAAGAATTAGGAAAGACAGAAGGAGGAAGAGAGTTCCGGAATCTGGAGGTAGATGAGAAGAAGCAGTCGCTGCACTGACCAATCAGCGAGCTACATATCTCCACACAGTACCTGTGAGATGCGGCCGCTTGGCGAGTGTTACGCGGCCTCGGCAGAGGGGGAGGGATGCAACTCGCCAACTCATCAGAGCAGCGATAGAAGTAGTAGCGATAGAAACGCGAAAGGGAAGATACCTTACGGCGAAGAGAGAGAGAATCCAGATTAGAAGTAAGAGAAGGATCATTAATGAGTCTGACTGCCTTAGATTCAACCCTTTCAAGAAGATAAGTAAAGGAAGAAGCACCCCAGATGTGTGAGCAGTCTTCTAAGCAGGGACGGATAAGGCCTTTGAAAATTTTAAGTAACTGCAAAGAGGAAAAGTAATGACGAAAACGAAACAAAAACCCCAATATTTTTGATGAAGATTTAGAAATTTGGATTATATGATTCCTCCATGACAAGTTAGAGGCTATATGGATGCTTGATATGTTGATAGAGTTAAGAGGGTAAATTTCATTAGTTTCGAAGATAATAGGGTTATCAGGAGGAGAAGAAGATAAAGAGATAGCCAGAAACAGTGTCTTGGAGGCATTGAATTTAACTAAAGCTCGAGTGCCCCACTCAGATACTCTCTGCAACTTGGAGGTAAGAGTAGAAGAAAGAGTGATACGAGATTGATTACGAGTAACAGATGGAGGTTTTGAAGAAAAGGCAGAGGAAAAGTGAAGGGTAGAGTCATCAGCAAAGGCATGAAGAAGAGAGGAAGATGGGGATTGTAGAAGATCATTGATGAAGAGAAGGAACAGAGTTGGTGAAAACAGAGCCCTGTGGAACACCACTGGTAACAGAGAAAGGGCTAGATGTCGCGCCATCAACAACTACAGATATAAAACGGTCAGTAAGAAAACTGGAAGTCAGAAAACAGAGAGAAGGGGTAAAGCATAGGCAGGGAGTTTGGCCAACAGAGCCTTGTGCCAGACTCTGTCAAAAGCCTTAGAGATATCAAGGGCGATGACAAAGGATTCCCCATAGTTCCTTAGAGAAGACAACCATACATGAGTAAGATAGGACAGGAGATCACCAGAGGATCTTGCCTTGCGGAAAATGTGCTGGTGATCGGAGATAAGTGAGTTAGATTCAAGGCGTTTCAAGAAGTGAGCATTGAGCAGTTTCAAAAAATTTAGCAATAGAGTATGTTAGGGCAATTGGTCGGTAGTTAGAAGGAATAGAGCGGTCACTCATCTTAGGAACAGGTTGAACTAGAGCATGCTTCCAAGATGAAGGATAGATACTGGTTGACGGAATGAGGCGAAAAAGACGGCAAAGCACGGGGGCCAGTTCATCTGCAAACTCCTTAATGAACTTTGCAGGGATACCATCGGGACCAAATGCCTTGTTCGTCTTTGGCGAACGAAGAACTGCGTGAAGAAAGGATTAGGGAGGGCATAGGGTTAGAGAGGAGTAAAGACTGAGGAACAGGTGCACTGGAATCGTTTATAGAAAAATTGGCAGAAAAATGAGAGCCAAAGAGTGGCTTTGTCAGTGGGAGAGCAAGCTATAGAACCATCAGAACAAACAAGAGGGGGAAAGCTTGAGTTACAGAAGTTTTTGGAGAGGTTTTTGGCTAAGGACCAGAAGTATTTGTCAGTTGGAGAGGAGTTAAGGTCATCAACTTTCCTTCTTATAAAAGAAGCCTTAGACCTACGAATCTGAGCAGTACAGCGATTCCTAGCTATAATAAAAGCAGAGCGAGTTAAATCGGAAGGAGAGGCTTAGTAAGATCGGTGAGCCCGATTCCTAGCCTGGATAGCCATGGAGCAGGCACGGTCAAACCAAGGTTTAGGGAGAGAGAAAGTTTTTGTGGAAGGGGGGATGTACACCTTCATTCCCAAGGTCATAATCTCAGCAACTTTTAGAGCTACCTGATCAGGGTTGCGGGACCAAAAGCAGTAGTCATCCCATGAGAAGCCAAAGAGAAAGTTACGCAAATTTTCATGTTGGGTACGCTCGAAGTGCCAAAGGCGGCGCTGAGTAGGAGGGATTGGTGGTGGGGAAGCAAAGGAGTACATCTTCAAGAGACAGAGAATGAGAGAGATCTGGGAGTAAACATACTGGCCGATTTGTCTCCAGAAATGCATATAAATGGCATAGTAAGGGCAGCATATGCTCTCTTAGCAAAAGTAAGGGTAGCCTTCAGGCACATGGACAAGGAAATGCTCAGAAATATCTATGTAACCTATGTGAGGCTAAAACTTGAATATGCAGCCTCCTTTTGAAATCCGCACTTGAGAAAGCACATAGCTAAGCCTGAAAAAGTTCAAAGCAATGCCACGAAGCTGGTGCTAGAAATGCGCAATCTGTTATTTTTTTTTTTATTTATTCAGATAACTGTATATGGGGACATGTGCACATGGACGCTCCCAGTGATATTACAGTTGAGTTAAATTTCCACTTTTCCACAGTACTACTGCAGACAATTTGAAGTAGATATAGAATAACAATATTCAGGTTAGAGTAATAAGTAGGTACATATACATATGCATGCATTAATTAGATAAGCAATAGAAACGCCACTGGGGCTTCATAGTCATACATATCAAGGGAGAGAGAGAGAGAGAGAGAGAGAGAGAGAGAGAGAGAGAGAGAGAGAGAGAGAGAGAGAGAGAGAGAGAGAGAGAGAGAGAGAGAGAGAGAGAGAGAGAGAGAGAGAGAGAGAGAGAGAGAGAGAGAGAGTTTGTGGTATTCATTTCAGCAAAAGGAGTTATTAGTCCTTTCCACAGATAAAGATGCATACATGCATACTCATACACATCATTGTCATCTGAGGGTAACACAACAAAGGAAAGTGCATGTAATTAATCGCATATACGTACACATATAAACCTAAACATACATACATACACACATAAACACAGCACCATATAATGGAAGAGAAATTTGGAAGGAAAAGAAAAAGAAAGACTGAAAGCCCTTCCCCTTCTCTACCCTTCAAATTATGTACATGAGAGAGAATTACGTCAGCTTAATCCATTATTACTATTATTATTACTTTTATTATTATTATTATTATTATTATTATTATTATTATTATTATTATTATTATTATTATTACCATCATCATTACTACAGCTTTTGTATATAGATAGAGTTACGAATCAAAAGTAGTAATTATTGATACATATAGACATACACATACATACATATACATGTATATATGTACACACTCACATATAAATATATATGAGCTCCTGAGGGAGGGGGCTAGAATACTTCCTCCATGTTCCCCTGCGTGTCGTAAGAGTAGACTAAGTGGGGCGGAGCGAAGGGAATGAGAGACCCCCTCTCTGTACTTTCTCTTCCCAGAAAGTCAGAGCATTATTCCTTTACTCAGCCACTCACCTTATAAGGGGAAAAGTGGCTTATGTATATAAAAAGACATATGGGAGAGAGAGAGAGAGAGAGAGAGAGAGAGAGAGAGAGAGAGAGAGAGAGAGAGAGAGAGAGAGAGAGAGAGAGAGAGAGAGAGAGAGAGAGGAGAGAGAGAGAGAGAGAGAGAGAGAGAGAGGTATTCCCTCCACCTTTCCCCCATTTTTTTCTCTTTCCTTTTTTTTCCCAGATAGAAAAGGTAATTTAAATATGTTTAGATAGGGTAAAAGAATTACATTTTCAATGTTGGGTATACACTAAGTATAGGATATAAGTTCTCTGGGTCGCAAAAGTGCACACAAAGTTCAAAGTAGCTCAGACCAAGAGGTCTGAAGTCCTTAAGCTTTGTGCACTCTGTAATGTAGTGTACTAAATTGTTGCCCCCTTCACACTCACATAAATGGCATTTTGAGTGTTCTGGGTGCTCTCTACCAGTTTTCTCGCAATTCACCTCCCATATATTTCTATAAACAAGTCTTATGCGGGCAGCAACTCTATCACAGTCACCTGTAAGCATTTTACCCATGCTGTATTTGTGTCTCAGCCTTCTGAAGTTTTCGTAATGTTGGATCGAACAGCTGTTTACATGTTGTGTGAGTGTAGAAAGTTCTTGCTCTTCCATAATCTCATTATACAACATTGTTTTGAACCGAGTCAGTGTGGTTATAGAT
>JAXCGZ010011555.1:12500-32500 GCA_037179515.1 Halocaridina rubra | reverse complement strand
TCGTAATCTTGTAAGACTACTTCAATATACATTGGTACTGCTGCAATGGATAGCAAAAAAAATAATTATTTAAACAATTATAATGACTTTATTGAGCAGTAGTATCGACATCACAAAGCAAATTAAAGCGAATCTCACTAAACATACAGAAATGAAACTACTGTAGAGTCATCTAAGTACCCCTGGATAAATTCCTGAGAACCCCTGTTCTAAAGCAATCTTCATACAACATCTACGGTAGACTTAATAATAATAATAATAATAATAATAATAATAATAATAATAATAATAATAATAATAATAAATAATAATAATAATGATAATAATCTTCTGCTACTACGACTATTACTACTACTACTACTATTAAAATTGGCATAAAAAAATCTTCCTTTTCTTCTTCGATCATACATTATTACATTCAACATTCTCTTCTGCTCGAAGCATAAGCACAAATACACACACACACAGATATATATATATATATATATATATATATATATATATATATATATATATATATATATATATATATATATATATATATATATATATATATATATATATATATATATATCAACGCTTTTGCCGACGATTCTACCTCAGCCTTCTCTTCACAAACTTTATCTGCTACTCGTAATCAGTCTCGTGTCACTCTTTCTTCTACTCTCAGTGCCGATTTGCAGAGGGTATCTGAGTGAAGAACCCAAAATTTGGTTAAATTCAATGCCTCCAAGACACAGATTCTGGCTCTCTTTATCTTCTTCTCCTCCTGATAGCCCTATTGACTTCGAAACTAACGAATTTTATCCTCTTAATTCTATTATTATATTAGGAATCCAGATGGCCTTCAACTTGTTTTGGAGGAATCACATAATCCATATTTCTCAATCCGGATCCAAAAAATTGGGGGTTCTGCTCCATTTCGTCATTACTTTAACTCTTTACAGTTACTTAATATCTAGAAAGGTCTTATCCGTCCCTGTTTAGAATACTGCTCACACATTTGGGGTGCTTCTTCTAATACTAATCTCCTTGATAGGGTTGAATCTAACGCAGTCAGACTCATTAATGGCTCTTCTCTTACTTCTGATCTGGATTCTCTTTCTCTTTGCCGTAAAGTATCATCCCTTTCTCTTTTCTGTCGCTACTAATTCATCGCAACTCTGATGAGTTGGCGAGCTGCATCCCTCCTCCACTGCCGAGGCCACGTAACACTCGCCAAGTTGTCTCGTTTCACAGGTACTGTGTGGACCTTTGTAGCTCGTGGATTGGTCGGTGCAGTGACTGTTTCTTCCCATCCACCTCCAGACATTAGAACTCTCTTCCTCCTTCTATCTTTCCTAATTCTTACAACCTACATTCCTTCAAGAAGCAGATCTATCGTCTCTCAGGGCCTAATCCTGCTATATCTCTAGGTCCACAGTACTTTGACTATTCTTTCAACTTGTCCTATTCTTTTGTGTATCATTACGTCATCTCTGATGAGGGCAGTTTTATTTGCCTGTCCCGGTGTCACACTCATAAAAAAAAAAAAAAAAAAAAAAATATATATATATATATATATATATATATATATATATATATATATATATATATATATATGTGTGTGTGTGTGTGTGTGTGTGTGTGTGTGTGTGTGTGTGTGTGATTACCTAATTGTGTTTACGGGAAAGAGCCCAAAGCTCGTATCTTCCCGTCTCCTGATCTGTTCCATTTTAGACTTAGTGATACTTATCGTACCTGTCCTTAAAACTAGGGATTGAGATAGCATTAACTACCTCCTCGCTTAGCGAATTCCAATTATCAACTACTCTTACACTGAAAAAGTATTTCCTTACATCCTGCAAAGAAGTTTTCTTACGAAGCTTCAAACTATGACCTCTAGTTCTAGAGCCAGCCATATCGAAATATCGATCCCTATCCACTCTATCATAACCATGAAGGAATTTAAAGACTGTCACCATATCCCCCCTTACTCTTCTAGCTTCGAGTGATGGCAAGTCTAATTCCCTCAGCCTCTCATCATAACCGAGATTGCGTATTTCTGGCACCAGTTTCGTGGCATGTCTTTGAACTTTTTCAAGCTTAGCTATGTGCTTTTTCAAGTGCGGATTCCAAAAGGGGGCTGCATATTGTGCGTGTGTGTGTGCGCGCGTGTGTGAGTGTGTGTGTGTGTGTGATTACCTAATTGTGCTTAGGGAAAGAGCCCCAAGCTCATAAATTCCCGTCTCCTGGTCGGTTCCATTTTGTACTTAGTGATAATTATCATACTTGTCCTTAAAACTATGGATTGAGTTAGCATTAACTACTTCCTCCCTTAGCATATTCCAATTTTCTACTACTCTTACACTAAAAAGTACTTCTTTAAATCCTGCAAAGTTTTCTTACCAAGCTTCAAACTATGACCTCTAGTTCTAGTGCCAGTCATATCAAAATATCGTTCCCTATCCACTCTGTCATAACCATGAAGGAATTTACAAACCGTCACCATACCACCCATTATTCTTCTAGCTTCGAGTGATGGTAAGTTTAATTCACTCAGCCTCTCCTGAGTTTGCGTATTTCTGGCAAAAGTTTCGTGACATACCTTTGAAATTATTCCAGATTGACTACGTGTGTGTGTGTGTGTGTGTGTGTGTGTGTGTGTGTGTAATTACCTAATTGTGCTAACGGGAAAGAGCTCTATGCTCATAGCTGCCAGTCTCCAATTTGGTTCCATTTTGTACTTAGTGATAATTATCACACTTGTCCTTAAAACTATGAATTGATTTAGCTTTACCTACTTCCTCCCTTAGCCAATTCCAATTGTCAACTACTCTTACACTAAAAAAGTACTTCATTACATCTTGCAAAGAAGTTTTCTTACCAAACTTCAAACTCTGACCTCTAGTTCTAGGGCCAGCCATATCAATATATCGATCATTATCCACTCTGTCATAACCATGAAGGAATTTAAAAACCGTCACCATATTCCCCCTCAATTTTCAAGCTTCGAGTGATGGTAAGTCTAATTCCCTCAGCCTCTCATCATAACTGAGATAGCATATTTCTGGCACCGGTTTCGTGGCATGTCTTTGAACTTTTTCAAGCTTATCTACGTGCATTTTAGAGTGTGGATTCCAAAAGGGGGCTGCATATCCAAGTTTTAGCCTCACATAGGTTGCATAAATATTTCTGGACTCTTCAATGCCCATGTGCCTGAAAGCTACCCTTACATTTGCTAAGAAAGAATATGCTACCCTTACTATGCCATTTATATGGATTTCTGGAGACAAATCGGCTAGTACGTGTACTCCTAGAGCTCCCTCATTCTCTGTCTCTTAAAGTTCTACTCCTGTTACCGAGTAAGCATTTGTATCCATTCCTATTATCTTACATTTTGAAGTACTGAATTTCATTAGCCATATTTTGATCACTCATGCAGACTATTTAGATCTTCCTGAAGTTTTCTACCATTGTTCTCGTGTGTGTGTGTGTGTGTGTGTGTGAGTAATTACTTAATTGTTGCCTAATTGTGCTCACAGGGAAGAGCCCCAAGCTCATAACTTCCCGTCTCTTCATCGATTCCATTTTGTACTTAGTGATACTTATCATATTTGTCATTAAAACTATGCATTGAGTTAGCATTAACTACCTTCTCGCTTAGCAAATTCCAGTTATCAACTACTCTTGCACTATAAAAGTACTTCATTACATATCGCAAAGAACATTTCTTACGAAGCTTCAAACTATGACCTCTAGTTCTAGTGCCAGCCATATCAAAATATCGATCCCTGTCCACTCTATCTAACCAAGAAGGAATTTAAAGACTGTCACCATATCCCCCTCAATCTTCTAGTTTCGAGTGATGGTAAGTCTAATACCCTCGGCCTCACCATCATAACTGAGATTGCGTATTTCTGGCACCAGTGTCATGACACGTCTCTGAACTTTTTCCAGATTAACTACGTGCTTTTTCTAGTGTGGATTACAAAACGGGGCTGCATATTCAAGTTTTGGCCTCACATGGGTTACATAAATATTTCTGAAAGTTTCATTGTCCATGTGCCTGAGGGCTACCTTTACCTTTGCTAAGAATGTATATACTGTCATTACTATGCCATTTATATGAATTCTGGAGACAAATCGGCCAGTAAAATTACTTCTAGATCTCTCTCATTCTCTGACTCTTGAAGTTGTACTCCTGCCACCGAGTAGTCAAGCTAGGGCCTTCTTGCACTTGTACCCTTTTTCATTACCTTACATTTCGAAGTATTGAATTTCATTAGCCACTTTTCTGACCACTCATGCAGACTATTTAGACCTTCCTGAAGTTCTCTACCATTGTTCTCATTTATTACTTTCTTCACAATCTTTGCATCATCTGCAAACATATTCATGAATGAATATACAGACTCTGGTAGGTCATTTATAATGGCTTGAGGGGAGACACGCCTGGTGGTAGTAATGGTTCTGCCCTTAACCCTGCACCTCCCAATAGATCTGCTTCTTTCACTATTCACTATTCTAACATTCGTGGGCTGAACACTAATCTTTCGTCTGTGGTACAGCACTTGGGCACTTTCCTCCCTAACCTCTTCCTCCTATCTGAAACACAGCTGTCTACACATGCTTCCATTGACCCATTTTAAATCTCTCACTATAATCTATATATTCGTTTTCGTTCCAAAGGTGGGGTTTCTGCATACTGCAACATTAGCATTCCTACTGCGAGGCTCATGGACCTTGAATCTCCTGACTTTGATGTTCTCTGGCTAAAAGTCTATATCTCCACTACCATTATCTTTCTTTGCTACTGCTACTGTTCTCCAAAACTCCACCGAGTTTGTGTCTTTCTTTAAATATCTGTCCTCGTGCCATGAGTCCTTGCTATCTCTCACCCACATGCTGAAGTTCTCTTCATTGGAGACTTCAATGTACATCACAGTGAGTGGCTTCATTCTTCTCACACAGATGTGGGAAGATGCGAGGCCCTTGCTTTCTCTATTACTCACAATCCTTGGCAAATTATCAAACATCCTACTCGCATTCCTGATCGTCACGAACATGCTGCAAACACTCTTGACCTATTTTTTTACTTCTAACCCTTCAAACTACTCTTATACTGTGCTTTCCCCTCTTGGTAAATCTGACCACTCTATGATCTCAGTCTCTTCCATTTTCGCTCCCCCACCATTAATCCCTCTTATTCAGTGCCACCTTTGGCACTACAAGCGTACCCAACATGAAAATTTGCGTAACTTTCTCTTTGACTTCTCATGGGATGACTACTGCTTTCGGTCCACAAAAGTTGCCGAGATCCTGACATTGGGAATGGAGGCGTACATCCCCTCTTCTACAAAAACTTTCTCTCCCCCTAAACCTTGGTTTAACCGTGCCTGCTAGATGGCTATCCAGGCTAGGAATCGGGCTCACCGATCTTACCACCTCTCCTTCCGATTTAACTCGCTCTGCTTTTATTATAACTACGAATTGCTGTACAGCTCAGATTCGAAGGTCTAAGGCTTCCTTTATAAGAGGAAAAGTTGATGACCATAATTCCTTTCCCACTGACAAATGCTTCTGGTCCTTAACCGGAAACCTCTCCAAAAACTCCTGTAACTCAAGCTTTCCCCCTCTCATTCGTTCTGATGGTTCTATAGCTTGCTCTCCCACTGACAAAGCCACTCTATTTAGCTCTCATTTTTCTACCAACTCTTCTATCAACGATTCCAGTGCTCCTGTTCCTCAGTCTTTACTCCTCTCTAACCCTATGCCCTCCCTTATCCTTTCTTTATGCAAAGTTCATAACGTTCTTCGCTCGCTAAAGACGAACAAGGCATCTGGTCCCGATGGTATCCCTGCAAGGTTCATTAAGGAGTTTGCAGATGAAGTGGCTCCCGTGTTTTGCCGTCTTTTTTGCCTCATTCTGTCAACCAGTATCTATCCTTCATCTTGGAGGCATGCTCTAGTTCAACCTGTTCCTAAAAAGGGTGACCACTCTATTCCTTCTAACTACTGACCTATTGCCCTAACCTCCTCTATTGCTAAAGTTTTTGAAACTTTACTCAATTCTCACTTCTTGAAATGCCTTGAATCTAACTCGCTTATCTCCGATCACTAGTACGGCTTCCGCAAGGCAAGATCCACTGGTGATCTCCTGTCCTATCTTACTCATGTATGGTCATCTTCTCTAAGAAACTATGGGGAATCCTTCGTCATCGCCCTTGATATCTCTAAAGCTTTTAACAGAGTCTGGCACAAGGCTCTGTTGGCCAAACTCCCTGCCTATGGGTTTCCCCCTACTTTCTCTTCTCTGATTTCCAGTTTTCTTACTGACCGTTTTATATCTGTAGTTGCTGAAGGTGCGACATCTAGCCCTTTCTCTTTACCAGTGGTGTTCCACAGGGCTCTGTTCTTTCACCTACTCTCTTCCTTCTCTTCATCAATGATCTTCTACAATCCCCATCTTCCTCTCTTCTTTATACCTTTGCTGATGATTCTACCCTTCACTTTTCCTCTGCCTTTTCTTCACAACCTTCATCTGCTACTCGTAATCAATCTCGTATCACTCTTCTACTCTTAACTCCAATTTGCAGAGTATCTGAGTGGGGCACTCAAAATTTAGTTAAATTCAATGACTCCAAGACACAGTTTCTGGATATCTCTTTATCTTCTTCTCCTCCTGAAAACTCTATTATCTTCGAAACTAATGAAATTTACCCTCTTAGCTCTATCAACATACTAGGAAGCCATATAGCCTCTAACTTGTCTTGGAGGAATCACATAAACCAAATTTCTAAATCTCCATCCAAAGGATTGGGGGTTTTGTTTCGATTCCGTCATTAATTTTCCTCTTTGCAGTTACTTAAAATTTACAAAGGTCTTATCCGTCCCTGCTTAGAATACTGCTCACACATCAGGGGTGCTTCTTCTTTTACTTATCTTCTCGATAGTGTTGAATCTAAGGCAGTCAGACTCATTAATGATCCTTCTCTTACTTCTAACCTGGATTCTCTCTCTCTCTTCGCCGTAAGGTATCTTCTCTTTCGCTTTTCTATCACCGCTACTTCCATCGCTGCTCTGATGAGTTGGCAAGTTGCATCCCTCCTCCACTGCCGAAGCCGCTTAACACTCGCCAAGCGGCCGCATCTCACAGGTACTGTGTGAAGATTTGTAGCTCGCGGACTGGTCGGTGCAGCGACTGCTTCTTCCCATCTATTTCCAGACTCTGGAACTCTCTTCCTCCTTCTGTCTTTCCTAATTCTTGTGACCTTTCATCCTTCAAAAAGCAGATCTATCGTCATCTCAGAGCCTAGCCCTCTATATCTCTGGGTCCTCTGTACTTCGACTATTTTTTTCTATCTGTCATATTCCTTTGTGTGACATTGCCTCATCTCTGCCTTGTCCTTAACCTTTTTCTTTTCCTTCGTCTTGGTATTTTCTCGTGCCCTGGCCTTTATTAATGATGGCAGTTTCTGCCTGTCCCGGTGTCACACTCATTAGAAAAAAAAATTGAATAAAAGTGACCCTATAACTGAACCTTGAGGAACTCCACTACTAATTCTTCTCCATTCAGGCACTGAGTGTCTTACTCTAACCCTCTGTTCCATTCCTTCTAAGTGTGTTTTAATCCATTTCAATACATTTCCACCTATTCTAGCCATTGCTTGCAGCTTCTTAATAAGTCTCCCGTGTGGGCCAGTGTCAAATGCTTTCTGGAACTCTAGGAATATGCAATCTGCCCAGCCCTCTCTTTCCTGTTCGGCTTACCTCATCATAAAATTCTAATAAGTTTGTCACTGTTTATCTACATTCTCTGAAGCCATGTTGTCTCACGGACAAAAAGTAGAAGGATTCCAAGTGAAGAGAGGTAGAAGGATTCCAAGTGAAGAAAGATGGGTTTCTTTAGTAGTTTCTCCATAACTTTGCAAACTATGCTAGTCAAGGAAACAGGTCTATAGCTTAGAGCCATATCCCTCTTTCCCATGTTGAAGATAGGTTTGTGTGTGTGTTTAAAGATAGGTTTGTGTGTGTGTGTGTGTGTGTGTGTGTGTGTGTGTGTGTGATTACCTAATTGTGCTTACGAGAAAGAGGCCAAATCTCGTATCTTCCCGTCTCCTGATCGAATCCATTTTGTACTTAGTGATACTTATCATACCTGTCCTTAAACTATGGATTGAGATAGCATTAACTACCTCCTCGCTTAGCCAATTCCAATTATCAACTACTCTTACAATGAAAAAGTATTTCCTTACATCCTGCAAGGAAGTTTTCTTACGAAGCTTCAAACTATGACCTCTAGTTCTAGAGCCTGCTATATCAAAATAGCGATCCCTATCCACTCTGTCATAACCATGAAGAAATTTAAAGACAGTCACCATATCCCCCCTCAATCTTCTAGCTTCGAGTGATTGTAAGTCTAATTCCCTCAGCATCTCATCATAACTGAGATTGCGTATTTCTGGCACCAGTTTCGTGGCATGTCTTTAAACTTTTTCAAGCTTAGCTTTATGCTTTTTCAAGTGCGGATTCCAAAAGGAGGCTGCATATTCGAGTTTTGGCCTCACATAGGTTACATAAATATTTCTGAACATTTCCTTGTCAATATGCCTGAAGGCTACCCTTACACTTGATAAAAAGGCATATGCTGCCCTTACTATGCCATTTATTTGTATTCCTGGAGACAAATCTGCCAGTATGTTTACTCCTAGATCTCTCTCATTTTCTGTCTCTTGAAGTTGTACTCCAGCCACAGAGTAGTCAAGCTTGGGCCTTCTTTCACCTGTACCCATTCTTATTACCTTAGATTTTGAAGTATTGAATTTCATAAGCCACTTTTCTGACCACTCATGCAGACTATTTAGATCTTCCTGAAGTTCTCTACCATTGTTCTCGTTTTTTACTTTCTTCACAATATTTGCATCATCTGCAAACATATTCATGAATTGATTTACAGCCTCTAGTAGGTCATTTACATATACAAGGAACAAAAGTGGCCCTAAAACTGAACCCTGTGGAACTCCACTACTAACTCTTCTCCATTCAGACACTGAGTGTCTTACTCTAACCCTCTGTTCCCTTCCTTCTAAGTAAGTATTTATCCATTCCAAGACATTTCCACCTATTCTAGCCATTGATTGCAGCTTCCTAATTAGTCTCCCATGTGGAACAGTGTCAAACGCTTTCTGGAAGTCTAGGAATATGCAATCTGCCCAGCCCTCTCTTTCCTGTAAGATTTGGCTTACCTCATCATAAAATTCTAATAAGTTTGTTACTGTTGATCTACCTTCTTTGAAGCCATGTTGCCTCACTGACAAAAAGTTGAAGGATTTCAAGTGAAGAGAGATATGTTTTCTTAGTAGTTTCTCCATAACTTTGCAAACTATGCTGGTCAAGAAAACTGGTCTATAGTTCAGAGCCGTATCCCCCCTTGCCTTTTTAAAGATAGGTAGCACGTTGCTTGTTTCCAGCATCTTGAAATCTCCCCTGACTCCAGTGACTTTTTAAATATGATACTTAGTGCCACTGATATTGAGTTTGCGCATTTTTTAAGTACATGAGGGGATATATCATCAGGACCTGTAGCTTTATGAACATCTAACTGCATTAGCGCTTTGCATACCTCTGTGGCTGTGTGTGACTACCTAATTGTGATTACCTAATTGTGTTTACGGGAAAGAGCCCAAAGCTCGTATCTTCCCGTCTCCTCATCGGTTCCATTTTATACTTAGTGATACTTATCATACCTGTCCATAAAACTATGGATTGAGATAGCATTAACTACCTCCTCGCTTAGCCAATTCCAATTATCAACTACTCTTACACTGAAAAAGTATTTCCTTACATCCTGCAAAGAAGTTTTCTTACCAAGCTTCAAACTATGACCTCTAGTTCTAGAGCCAGCCATATCAAAATATCGATCCCTATCCACTCTATCATAACCATGAAGGAATTTAAAGACTGTCACCATATCCCCCCTCACTCTTCTAGCTTCGAGTGATGGTAAGTCTAATTCCCTCAGCCTCTCATCATAGCTGAGATTGCGTATTTCTGGCACCAGTTTCGTGGCATGTCTTTGAACTTTTTCAATTGCGGATTCCAAAAGGGGGCTGAATATTCGAGTTTTGGCCTCACATAGGTTACATAAATATTTCTGAACATTTCCTTGTCCATGTGCCTGAAGGCTACCCTTACATTTGATAAGAATGCATGTGATTACCTAATTGTGATTACCTAATTGTGTTCACGGGAAAGAGACCAAAGCTCGTATCTTCACGTCTCCTCATCGGTTCCATTTTATACTTAATGATACTTATCATACCTGTCCTTAAAACTATGGATTGAGATAGCATTAACTACCTCATCGCTGAGCCAATTCCAATTATCAACTACTCTTACACTAAAAAAGTATTTCCTTACATCCTGCAAAGAAGTTTTCTTACCAAGCTTCAAACTATGACCTCTAGTTCTAGAGCCAGCCATATCAAAATATCGATCCCTATCCACTCTATCATAACCATGAAGGAATTTAAAGACTGTCACCATATCCCCCCTCACTCTTCTAGCTTCGAGTGATGGTAAGTCTAATTCCCTCAGCCTCTCATCATAACTGAGATTGTGTATTTCTGGCACCAGTTTCGTGGCATGTCTTTGAACTTTTTCAAGCTTAGCTATGTGCTTTTTCAAGTGCGGATTCCAAAAGGGGGCTGCATATTCGAGTTTTGGCCTCACATAGGTTACATAAATATTTCTGAACATTTCCTTGTCCATGTGCCTGAAGGCTACCCTTACATTTGATAAGAATGCATATGCTGCCCTTATTATGCCATTTATATGTATTCCTGGAGACAAATCTGCCAGTATGTTTACTCCTAGATCTCTCTCATTTTCTGTCTCTTGAAGTTGTACTCCAGCCACCGAGTAGTCAAGCTTGGGCCTTCTTGCACTTGTACCCATTCTCATTACCTTACATTTTGAAGTATTGAATTTCATTAGCCACTTTTCTGACCACTCATGCAGATTATTTAGATCCTCCTGAAGTTCTCTACCATTGTTCTCGTTTTTTACATTCTTCACAATCTTTGCATCATCTGCAAACATATTCATGAATGAATTTACAGACTCTGGTAGGTCATTTACATATACAAGGAACAAAAGTGGCCCTAAAACTGAACCCTGTGGAACTCCACTACTAACTCTTCTCCATTCAGACACTGAGTGTCTTACTCTAACCCTCTGTTCCCTTCCTTCTAAGTAAGTTTTTATCCATTCCAAAACATTTCCACCTATTCTAGCCATTGATTGCAGCTTCCTAATAAGTCTCCCATGTGGAACAGTGTCAAACGCTTTCTGGAAGTCTAGGAATATGCAATCTGCCCAGCCCTCTCTTTCCTGTAAGATTCGGCTTACCTTCTCATAGAATTTTAATAAGTTTGTTACTGTTGATCTACCTTCTCTGAAGCCATGTTGCCTCACTGACAAAAAGTTGAAGGATTTCAAGTGAAGAGAGATATGTTTCCTTAGTAGTTTCTCCATAACTTTGCAAACTATGCTGGTTAAGGAAACTTGTCTATTGTTCAGAGCCGTATCCCTCCTTCCCTTTTTGAAGATAGGTATCACATTTGCTTGTTCCCAGCATCTTGGAATCTCCCCTGCCTCCAGTGACTTTTTAAATATGATACTTAGTGCCACTGATATTGAGTTTGCGCATTTTTTAAGCACATGAGGGGATATGTCATCAGGACCTGTAGCTTTATGAACATCTAAATTCATCAGCGCTTTGCATACCTCTGTGGCTGTAAGTTTGATGTTCTCTAATACCGACCCTTGAGCTTTTATCACTGCAATCTGAGGGGGTGGGGTATTTTCTACGGTAAATACTGACTGAAACTCCTTGTTCAATTCTTTGCAGATCTCTTCATCCGTCACAGTGATGCTTCCATCCACTCTCTTTAGCCTTAAAACCTGTTCTTTTACCTTCAGTTTTCCTCTGATAAAGCTGTGGAAAAGCTTGGGATTTTCTTTAGCCTTCCTGGTGATGTCCCTCTCATAGTCTCTCTCTGCCTCTCTCCTTTTACTTAGGTAGTCATTTCTTGCTCTTTTGTAGGTTTGCCAGGCATTTATGTTTTTTCTCCTCCTATACCTTTTCCAGCATTTGTCTCTCCACTCCTTGGCTCTTTTACACCCATTATCGAACCATTTCTCTCTGGCATGAATTACACCTACTTTGGTGACAGGTATGCAGCAATCTACTATCTTCCCATATTTCTCACAAAAGATGTCATACATTTCTTGTACAGATTTGTTGTAAAATAAGGTTCTCCAGTCAATAACTGCAAAAAGCTCATTCATTTTGATGTAATCTCCTTTCCGATAGTTCCTCCTCATGTCTTCAGTGCCTCTACTCTCAGGAAGAATATCTTCAATGATATACTCCATCAACAACACACAGTGGTCACTCTTTCCAATTGGTGGTTCATACTCAATGTTTTCAATATCCAACACATTATCTGTGAACACTAGATCAAGTAGTGATGGCTCATCCCCACCCCTGGCCCTTGTTGGTTCCATTACATGTTGGTGTAGGAAATTTCCTTGTACGTAATCTAGGAATCTTGCCCCGAATGAGTCCTCACCACTGTGTGGGTCAAGATTTATCCAATCTATCTCTTTATGATTAAAGTCTCCCATAATCAAAATCCTACCTTTTTTTTCCCGTGCCATGTTAACAACTGAGTTTATGACTTCAATAGTACCTATATGACTTTCCTCATAAACTTCAAGCCTATTTTGGTTCCTTGGTGGGTTATATACAACAGTTATTGTAATGCTCTCTGACCCAGTATTTATGCGAGCAACAAGAAATTCCTTGAACTCACTTTCTATAGCCAAGTTTATTTCTTCAACTTGAATCCTTTCACTTATGAGCAGTGCTATCCCTCCGCCAGTCCTCTCAGATCTTTCAACCCTTAGTATTCTGAAGCCCTTAGGAAAAGCTGCGACACTGTTTATGTCCTCACTCAACTTAGTCTCTGTAATTGCTACTATATCTGCCTTACTGTTGAGAATCCTATCTTTTAATTCTACTGCCTTACCAGCTAATCCATCAGCATTTGTGTATAACAATCTTAATGAGGCCCCATCCCCTGATCTTCTGTCATTATCTTCTTTATCTCCCCTTTGTCTGGGAGAACTCTGAAATGAAAATTTTTCTTCTGTTCTTCATTTCTTTCCTCATTTAACCTTCTTGCCTCTTGCAACAAGTTTTTGATCTTTCCCATCTCCTCCTGTGTTCTGTATCGTCTAATGAACACTTCTTTGTGTGTGTGTGCGTGTGTGTGTGTGGAAAACCTTAGCTAGGTAACAGAGGCAAAAGCCTTCGTGTCAAAATTAAACTAACTGAAAGAGATAGCAATGCGAAGAACTGGCAATCCCTTCCATCTTGACTTACTTCACAACACCACAAAAGAGCTAACAGAAGGGATGAGGACGTAAAGCTGATGATGAATCATTATGCCTCTATATTAGTTTAGTTGTGGCCATCCCGTTAGCTTCGTCTCATATTTTTCACTCTCAATTTCAGGGAAAACAAATTCACTCTATGATAATCAAGGAGAAAAGCCGAATACATAGACATATTGGAGCAAGACGCAGTAAAAGTCCCCCATTAAATCCGGGACAGA
Source organism: Halocaridina rubra (assembly GCA_037179515.1). NCBI lineage: Eukaryota > Metazoa > Arthropoda > Malacostraca > Decapoda > Atyidae > Halocaridina > Halocaridina rubra. The sequence goes on along the minus strand of JAXCGZ010011555.1, from coordinate 18,836 downwards.
TATCAGTTGCTGTGCCTGACAAAGACATTCCACTTTCCACAGGTGGTCACATTTATGAAGAAATGCCAATACTACAATTAAAAACTCAGGACACTAAGGTAATGTTGGTTAAGAAGTTTTTTTACGAACAGATTTAAGTGAGATAACAAGTCATGGCTCTTTGTTTCACAATTAGTCCCCATTCAAATGGGGCTGAACACAGACAGATTAAAGCCGGGGGAATAAAGCTGGATGTCTTTCCTAACGCCTTGTGATGGGATCTAATCCGCGTTTATCAGACTAGTCACTTCCCGATTTGTGTGCTCTACTACTTAGCTAACGCAGACCCCTCTTTCATACATTCTACCCAATTGAAGTAATTTCTGTATTACCTCCTGCTTACAGTATTTTCCACTATTTTTGGAGGTATTATTATTATTATTATTATTATTATTATTATTATATTATTATTATTATTATTATTATTATTATTATTATTTATTATTTTTATTATCATTCACCAACAGAGTCCTCCAGGCAAGCCTTCAAGGTTAAGCACACATTTGTCCAGAAAGGAAGAAACCTCTATACTATCCAAAATGAACAAAGTCAAGTCCCATCCAACGGGTATTGGTCAAGGAACTCCCAGAAGCCCATTGCAACCCAGGGCGGAGAGTTTCAGAACCTCTACAGTAGCTGGTGCATGTGGTGGGAGCGAGCCATTGGTATCCAGCAGCCCAATATATTCTGAGGTGGTAGACTTCAAAGATGCATGGAAAACCTATGGCACAGGAGATGACTGTAAGTCACGGACAGGTGTAAAAGAGAAGGAAATTTCTTTGTCAAATAATACTCGAAGACTGTTTTCACACTGAATTCAAATTCTTGCTCTAAAAGTAGAATAATTCTGATATCATAAAAATATAAAAAGAGAAGTACAATGAATATATTCTGAGATCACCAGCTAGCTGCTATATATAGCAGAGAATGAGCACATCACACTTCATTTTACTCTTACTAGACCCAAACCTAACTTGGGGCTTGTCCTCACATTCGCTTCAGGATCTTGTACTAACAGTCATAGAATTTCGTTGTCATAAGAAGAAAAACTGGATTGATGTCATGTACCCTGAGGAAGGATTCTGAAGCGAATCATATTTGCAATTATATATATATATATAAATATATATATATATATATATATATATATATATATATATATATATATATATATATATATATATATATGTATATACTTTTTATGATTGTGACACCAGGGTGGGCAAAAATCAAAATATATGTATATCTGCCATCATCGGGACTGGGCACGAAGAAATGAAGTAAAACGAGATTGAGATGGGGAGGATTGTGACTTGTCAGATGTGGAGGGAAAATAAAGAAGTGTGTAACAAATACCTAAGAATATTCGGTGTTGATGTAGGCATAGAAAAAACCGCAAATAAAAGAAGACTTAACATCGAATTGTCCTGGACAGTCCTATTTAAGTCCAAAAGACCCTTCAGCTGTAGTATCGCAACAGGCGGCAGATCCCATGGGCCAACCTACTACTACACAGTCTTTAAATTCCTTCATGGTTATGATAGAGTGGATAGGGATCGATATTTTGATATGGCTGGCACTAGAACTAGAGGTCATAGTTTGAAGCTTGGAAAGAAAACTTCTTTGCAGGATGTAAGGAAGTACTTTTTCAGTATAAGAGTAGTTGATAATTGGAATTGGCTAAGCGAGGAGGTACTTAATGCTATTTCAGTCCCTAGTTTTAAGGACAGGTATGATAAGTATCACGAAATAGAAAATGGAACCGATGAGGAAACGGGAAGATACGTGCTTTGGGCACTTTCCCGTAAGCACAATTAGGTAATCACACATACATACATACATACATACACACACACACACACACACACACACACATATATATATATATATATATATATATATATATATATATATATATATATATATATATATATATATATATATATATATATATATGTGTGTGTGTGTGTGTCTGTGTGTGTGTGTGTGTGATTACCTAATTGTGACTACCTAATTGTGTTTACGGGAAAGAGCCCAAAGCTCGTATCTTCCCGTCTCCTGATCACTTCCATTTTATACTTAGTGATACTTATCATACCTGTCCTTAAAACTAGGGATTGAGATAGCGTTAACTACCTCCTCGCTTAGCCAATTCCAATTATCAACTACTCTTACACTGAAAAAGTATTTCCTGACATCCTGCAAACAAGTTTTCTTACCAAGCTTCAAACTATGACCTCTAGTTCTAGAGCCAGCCATATCAAAATATCGATCCCTATCCACTCTATCATAACCATGAAGGAATTTAAAGACTGTCACCATATCCCCCTTCACTCTTCTAGCTTCGAGTGATGGTAAGTCTAATTCCCTCAGCCTCTCATCATAACTGAGATTGCGTATTTCTGTCATCAGTTTCGTGGCATGTCTTTGAACTTTTTCAAGCTTAGCTATGTGCTTTTTCAAGTGCGGATTCCAAAAGGGGGCTGCATATTCGAGTTTTGGCCTCACATAGGTTGCATAAATATTTCTGAACATTTCCTTGTCCATGTGCCTGAAGGCTACCCTTACATTTGATAAGAATGCATATGCTGCCCGTACTATGCCATTTATATGTATTTCTGGAGACAAATCTGCCAGTATGTTTACTCCTAGATCTCTCTCATTTTCTGTCTCTTGAAGTTGTACTCCAGCCACCGAGTAGTCAAGCTTGGGCCTTCTTGCACTTGTACCCATTCTCATTACCTTACATTTTGAAGTATTGAATTTCATTAGCCACTTTTCTGACCACTCATGCAGATTATTTAGATCCTCCTGAAGTTCTCTACCATTGTTCTCGTTTTTTACTTTCTTCACAATCTTTGCATCATCTGCAAACATATTCATGAATGAATTTACAGACTCTGGTAGGTCATTTACATATACAAGGAACAAAAGTGGCCCTAAAACTGAACCCTGTGGAACTCCACTACTGACTCTTCTCCATTCAGACACCGAGTGTCTTACTCTAACCCTCTGTTCCCTTCCTTCTAAGTAAGTTTTTATCCATTCCAAAACATTTCCACCTATTCTAGCCATTGATTGCAGCTTCCTAATAAGTCTCCCATGTGGAACAGTGTCAAACGCTTTCTGGAAGTCTAGGAATATGCAATCTGCCCAGCCCTCTCTTTCCTGTAAGATTTGGCTTACCTCATCATAAAATTCTAATAAGTTTGTTACTGTTGATCTACCTTCTTTGAAGCCATGTTGCCTCACTGACAAAAAGTTGAAGGATTTCAAGTGAAGAGAGATATGTTTTCTTAGTAGTTTCTCCATAACTTTGCAAACTATGCTGGTCAAGGAAACTGGTCTATAGTTCAGAGCCGTATCCCCCCTTGCCTTTTTAAAGATAGGTAGCACGTTGCTTGTTTCCAGCATCTTGAAATCTCCCCTGACTCCAGTGACTTTTTAAATATGATACTTAGTGCCACTGATATTGAGTTTGCGCATTTTTTAAGTACATGAGGGGATATATCATCAGGACCTGTAGCTTTATGAACATCTAACTGCATTAGCGCTTTGCATACCTCTGTGGCTGTGTGTGACTACCTAATTGTGATTACCTAATTGTGTTTACGGGAAAGAGCCCAAAGCTCGTATCTTCCCGTCTCCTCATCGGTTCCATTTTATACTTAGTGATACTTATCATACCTGTCCATAAAACTATGGATTGAGATAGCATTAACTACCTCCTCGCTTAGCCAATTCCAATTATCAACTACTCTTACACTGAAAAAGTATTTCCTTACATCCTGCAAAGAAGTTTTCTTACCAAGCTTCAAACTATGACCTCTAGTTCTAGAGCCAGCCATATCAAAATATCGATCCCTATCCACTCTATCATAACCATGAAGGAATTTAAAGACTGTCACCATATCCCCCCTCACTCTTCTAGCTTCGAGTGATGGTAAGTCTAATTCCCTCAGCCTCTCATCATAACTGAGATTGCGTATTTCTGGCACCAGTTTCGTGGCATGTCTTTGAACTTTTTCAAGTGCGGATTCCAAAAGGGGGCTGAATATTCGAGTTTTGGCCTCACATAGGTTACATAAATATTTCTGAACATTTCCTTGTCCATGTGCCTGAAGGCTACCCTTACATTTGATAAGAATGCATGTGATTACCTAATTGTGTTCACGGGAAAGAGACCAAAGCTCGTATCTTCACGTCTCCTCATCGGTTCCATTTTATACTTAATGATACTTATCATACCTGTCCTTAAAACTATGGATTGAGATAGCATTAACTACCTTCTCGCTGAGCCAATTCCAATTATCAACTACTCTTACACTAAAAAAGTATTTCCTTACATCCTGCAAAGAAGTTTTCTTACCAAGCTTCAAACTATGACCTCTAGTTCTAGAGCCAGCCATATCAAAATATCGATCCCTATCCACTCTATCATAACCATGAAGGAATTTAAAGACTGTCACCATATCCCCCCTCACTCATCTAGCTTCGAGTGATGGTAAGTCTAATTCCCTCAGCCTCTCATCATAACTGAGATTGTGTATTTCTGGCACCAGTTTCGTGGCATGTCTTTGAACTTTTTCAAGCTTAGCTATGTGCTTTTTCAAGTGCGGATTCCAAAAGGGGGCTGCATATTCGAGTTTTGGCCTCACATAGGTTACATAAATATTTCTGAACATTTCCTTGTCCATGTGCCTGAAGGCTACCCTTACATTTGATAAGAATGCATATGCTGCCCTTACTATGCCATTTATATGTATTCCTGGAGACAAATCTGCCAGTATGTTTACTCCTAGATCTCTCTCATTTTCTGTCTCTTGAAGTTGTACTCCAGCCACCGAGTAGTCAAGCTTGGGCCTTCTTGCACTTGTACCCATTCTCATTACCTTACATTTTGAAGTATTGAATTTCATTAGCCACTTTTCTGACCACTCATGCAGATTATTTAGATCCTCCTGAAGTTCTCTACCATTGTTCTCGTTTTTTACTTTCTTCACAATCTTTGCATCATCTGCAAACATATTCATGAATGAATTTACAGACTCTGGTAGGTCATTTACATATACAAGGAACAAAAGTGGCCCTAAAACTGAACCCTGTGGAACTCCACTACTGACTCTTCTCCATTCAGACACCGAGTGTCTTACTCTAACACTCTGTTCCCTTCCTTCTAAGTAAGTTTTTATCCATTCCAAAACATTTCCACCTATTCTAGCCATTGATTGCAGCTTCCTAATAAGTCTCCCATGTGGAAGAGTGTCAAACGCTTTCTGGAAGTCTAGGAATATGCAATCTGCCCAGCCCTCTCTTTCCTGTAAGATTTGGCTTACCTCATCATAAAATTCTAATAAGTTTGTTACTGTTGATCTACCTTCTCTGAAGCCATGTTGCCTCACTGACAAAAAGTTGAAGGATTTCAAGTGAAGAGAGATATGTTTTCTTAGTAGTTTCTCCATAACTTTGCAAACTATGCTGGTCAAGGAAACTGGTCTATAGTTCAGAGCCGTATCCCTCCTTCCCTTTTTGAAGATAGGTATCACATTTGCTTGTTTCCAGCATATATATATATATATATATATATATATATATATATATATATATATATATATATATATATATATATATATATATATATATATATATATATATATATATATATGAACGTATCCATGAATATATGCATGTATGCATGCATACATGCTTTTATGTATGAATGCATGCATGCATATATGTATGCATGTATGTTTGTATGCATGTAATTACCTAATTGTAATTACCCAATTGTGCTTACATGAAAGAGCCCTATGGTCGAAACTTCCCGTCTCCTGGTCGGTTCCATTTTGTACTTAGTGATGCTTATCATACTTGTCCTTGAAATTAAGGATTGAATTAACATGAATTACATATTCGATAGCGAATTCCAATTATCAACTACTCATATACTAAAAAAAAAATACTTCCTTACATCCTGCAAATGAGATTTCTTACGAAGCTTCAAACTATGACATCTAGTTCTAATGCGAGCCATACCAAAATATCGATCCCTATCCACTCTGTCATAACCATGAAAGAATATAAAAACCGTCACCAGATCCCCCCTCATGCGTCTGGCTTCGAGTGAGAGTAAATTTCATTCCCTCAGCCTCTCCCCGTAACTGAGATTGCGTATTTCTGGCACCGGTTTCATGGCATGTCTTTAAACTTTTTCCAGATTAACTACGTGCTCTTTGAAGTGTGGATTCCAAAAGGGGGCTGTATATTCAAGTTTTGGCCTCACATAGGTTACTTAAA
>JAXCGZ010011555.1:0-7500 GCA_037179515.1 Halocaridina rubra | reverse complement strand
GGGAGAACATAAAAATGACGCCATCTCTGTCCCAAACCTCTCCCATCCATGGGTCGGTAGGAGGGGTAGCCATTAGGAGACTTAAACAGAAAATCAGGAATTTAGAGGCAATGGTTATAAGCCTTGATGATAAAATTCGGAATATGGATGGAGAAATGAAAGAGAATGAAACACTCAGAGAGCAAATAAGATCTTTGGAGGAAGCAAATAAAGCACAAGGGCAGGAGAGAAAGGAACTAGAAAAAAAGAATAAAGAAGCTGGAAGGGGAAAAGAGTCAACTAGAATCTAGAATTTCTAAACAAGAAGATAAAAACAAACAGCTGAATGACAACCTAAAGGAATTAGATGTTAGTTCACTGCTCTCTTCTGAGAGAGACGAGATTGCTGCTTGGAATGTCCAGATTAAGGAAAACATTGAACAGTTCAGAAAAGAGTTCCAGGAGCTGAATATGGAAAATGATGCCATGAAAACTTCCTATGCTGATGCACTAAAGGGGAATGTGGCAGTAAAAGAGGCTGTAAAGGTGGTGGCACTGGAAAATATACAAACAGTTGACTATAAAGAGACAGTAATCGAAAAAATGAAAGATGTTGTGATGGAAAGGGCAAACCCACTCATCAGACAGGCACTTGATAAGGAGAAGACAGTGGTAATCTCAGGCATAAGCGAATCCCAGGAGCCAACATGGCAGGGGAGACTTGAAGAAAATAAAGCTAGGGTTGTAGACCTGATAAGAAAGCTTGGAGTAGTATATGGTCCTGAGGATATTGTAAACATACACCAACTAGGTAAATATTCGAGGGAAGGAAAGCCGAGACCAACAAAAGTAACCTTTGAGAGAGGGGAAACATGTAGGGAAATATTGTTGAGAAAAAAAAGTCTAAAAGACCTTCAAGAATTCAAAGAAGTGTTCATTAGACGATACAGAACACAGGAAGAGATGGGAAAGATCAAAAACTTGTTGCAAGAGGCAAGAAGGTTAAATGATGAAAGAAATGAAGAAGAGAAGAAAAATTTTCATTACAGAGTTCTTCCAGACAAAGGGGAGATAAAGAAGGTAATGACAGAAGATCAGGGGATGGGGCCTCATTAAGATTGTTATACAATGAAGAAGAGAAGAAAAATTTTTGTTACAGAATACTTCCAGACAAAGGGGAGATAAAGAAGATAATGACAGAAGATCAGGGGATGGGGCCTCATTAAGATTGTTATACACAAATGCTGATGGATTAGCTGGTAAGGCAGTAGAATTAAAAGATAGGATTCACAACAGTAAGGCAGATATAGTAGCAATTACAGAGACTAAGTTGAGTGAGGACATAAACAGTGTCACAGTTTTTCCTAAGGGCTTCAGAATACTAAGGGTTGAAAGATGTGAGAGGACTGGTGGAGGGATAGCACTGCTCATAAGTGAAAGGATTCAAGTTGAAGAAATAAACTTGGCTATAGAAAGTGAGTTCAAGGAATTTCTTGTTGCTCGCATAAATACTGGGTCAGAGAGCATTATAATAACTGTTGTATACAACCCACCAAGGAACCAAAATAGGCTTGAAATTTATGAGGAAAGTCATATAGGTACTATTGAAGTCATAAACTCAGTTGTTAACATGGCACGGGAGAAAAAATGTAGGATTTTGATTATGGGAGACTTTAATCATAAAGAGATAGATTGGATAAATCTTGACCCACACAGTGGTGAGGACTCATTCAGGGCAAGCTTCCTAGATTGCGTACAAGGGAATTTCCTACACCAACATGTAATGGAACCAACAAGAGCCAGGGGTGGGGATGAGCCATCACTACTTGATCTAGTGTTCACAGATAATGTGTTGGATATTGAAAATATTGAGTATGAACCACCAATTGGAAAGAGTGACCACTGTGTGTTGTTGATGGAGTATATCATTGAAGATATTCTTCCTGAGAGTAGAGGCACTGAGGACATGAGGAGGAACTATCGGAAAGGAGATTACATCAAAATGAATGAGCTTTTTGCAGTTATTGACTGGAGAACCTTATTTTACAACAAATCTGTACAAGAAATGTATGACATCTTTTGTGAGAAATATGGGAAGATAGTAGATTGCTGCATACCTGTCACCAAAGTAGGTGTAATTCATGCCAGAGAGAAATGGTTCGATAATGGGTGTAAAAGAGCTAAGGAGTGGAGAGACAAATGCTGGAAAAGGTATAGGAGGAGAAAAAACATAAATGCCTGGCAAACCTACAAAAGAGCAAGAAATGACTACCTAAGTAAAAGGAGAGAGGCAGAGAGAGATTATGAGAGGGACATCACCAGGAAGGCTAAAGAAAATCCCAAGCTTTTCCACAGCTTTATCAGAGGAAAACTGAAGGTAAAAGAACAGGTTTTAAGACTAAAGAGAGCGGATGGAAGCATCACTGAGACGGACGAAGAGATCTGCAAAGAATTGAACAAGGAGTTTCAGTCAGTATTTACAGTAGAAAATACCCCACCCCCTCAGATTGCAGTGATAGAAGCTCAAGGGCCGGTATTAGAGAACATCAAACTTACAGCCACAGAGGTATGCAAGGCGCTGATGGATTTAGATGTTCATAAAGCTACAGGTCCTGATGACATATCCCCTCATGTGCTTAAAAAATGCGCAAACACAATATCAGTGGCACTAAGTATCATATTTAAGGAGTCACTGGAGTCGGGGGAGATTCCAAGATGCTGGAAACAAGCAAATGTGATACCTATCTTCAAAAAGGGAAGGAGGGATACGGCTCTGAACTATAGACCAGTTTCCTTGACCAGCATAGTTTGCAAAGTTATGGAGAAACTACTAAGGAAACATATCTCTCTTCACTTGGAATCCTTCAACTTTTTGTCAGTGAGACAACATGGCTTCAGAGAAGGTAGATCAACAGTAACAAACTTATTAGAATATTATGATGAGGTAAGCCAAATCTTACAGGAAAGAGAGGGCTGGGCAGATTGCATATTCCTAGACTTCCAGAAAGCGTTTGACACTGTTCCACATGGGAGACTTATTAGGATGCTGTAATCAATGGCTAGAATAGGTGGAAATGTCTTGGAATGGATAAAAACTTACTTAGAAGGAAGGGAACAGAGGGTTAGAGTAAGACACTCAGTGTCTGAATGGAGAAGAGTTAGTAGTGGAGTTCCACAGGGTTCAGTTTTAGGGCCACTTTTGTTCCTTGTATATGTAAATGACCTACCAGAGTCTGTAAATTCATTCATGAATATGTTTGCAGATGATGCAAAGATTGTGAAGAAAGTAAAAAACGAGAATAATGGTAGAGAACTTCAGGAGGATCTAAATAATCTGCATGAGTGGTCAGAAAAGTGGCTAATGAAATTCAATACCTCAAAATGTAAGGTAATGAGAATATGTACAAGTGCAAGAAGGCCCAAGCTTGACTACTCGGTGGCTGGAGTACAACTTCAAGAGACAGAAAATGAGAGAGATCTAGGAGTAAACATACTGGCAGATTTGTCTCCAAAAATACATATAAATGGCGTAGTAAGGGCAGCATATGCATTCTTATCAAATGTAAGGGTAGCCTTCAGGCACATGGACAAGGAAATGTTCAGAAATATTTATGTAACCTATGTGAGGCCAAAACTCGAATATGCAGCCCACTTTTGGAATCCGCACTTGAAAAAGCACATAGCTAAGCTTGAAAAAGTTCAAAGACATGCCACGAAACTGGTGCCAGAAATACGCAATCTCGGTTATGATGAGAGGCTGAGGGAATTAGACTTGCCATCACTCGAAGCTAGAAGAGTAAGGGGGGATATGGTGACAGTCTATAAATTCCTTCATGGTTATGATAGAGTGGATAGGGATCGATATTTCGATATGGCTGGCTCTAGAACTAGAGGTCATAGTTTGAAGCTTCGTAAGAAAACTTCTTTGCAGGATGTAAGGAAATACTTTTTCAGTGTAAGAGTAGTTGATAATTGGAATTGGCTAAGCGAGGAGGTAGTTAATGCTATCTCAATCCATAGTTTTAAGGACAGGTACGATAAGTATCACTAAGTCTAAAATGGAACCGATCAGGAGACGGGAAGATACGAGCTTTGGGCTCTTTCCCGTAAACACAATTAGGTAATCACAATTAGGTAATCACACAAATGCTGATGGATTAGCTGGTAAGGCAGTAGAATTAAAAGATAGGATTCACAACAGTAAGGCAGATATAGTAGTAATTACAGAGACTAAGTTGAGTGAGGACATAAACAGTGTCACAGTTTTTCCTAAGGGCTTCAGAATACTAAGGGTTGAAAGATCTGAGAGGACTGGTGGAGGGATAGCACTGCTCATAAGTGAAAGGATTCAAATCGAAGAAATAAACTTGGCTATAGAAAGTGAGTTCAAGGAATTTCTTGTTGCTCGCATAAATACTGGGTCAGAGAGCATTATAATAACTGTTGTATACAACCCACCAAGGAACCAAAATAGGCTTGAAGTTTATGAGGAAAGTCATATAGGTACTATTGAAGTCATAAACTCAGTTGTTAACATGGCACGGGAAAAATGTAGGATTTTGATTATGGGAGACTTTAATCATAAAGAGATAGATTGGATAAATCTTGACCCACACAGTGGTGAGGACTCATTCGGGGCAAGATTCCTAGATTGCGTACAAGGGAATTTCCTACACCAACATGTAATGGAGCCAATAAGGGCCAGGGGTGGGGATGAGCCATCACTACTTGATCTGATTGATTGATTAGGATGGGATAGGATAGGTGGGGGAAAAACAGTGACAGCATCGAGTGAACTCTCTTAGCCCTATTCAGGGTGTCATCACTGAGGAGAGGGGGATATAGGATGGGAAGGATTGGGGGGGATAAGCACGAAAATTAAAGAAGGAAGAGATAAATAGAGAGGGGCAGACCCTCGTGCTAAGTTTTGGTTTAAATTTATAATTCTAACTGCAGCCTAATATGACTCCTTTTGGTTATTGTTTAAAAGTTTGTATACTTGAAGAGTACTGCTATTATTTGGTTAATTATTATAAATGCTATATACACACCGACACCTACATACTTGTGCTCTTATATTTATTTTATATATCAATACATACGCACACACACACACACACATACACGCGTATACATTTGCTCCTCTTTCCTTTTTTTTTCTCTTCCTTCCTCTTTTTTTTCATTAGTAAAGAAGAAAAAAGAGATTTAGTAGTAGAGAAAGTGCAGAAATGACTTTTTTCTTGTTTTCTTTTTGAACCAAGTTTGTTTATATTTTGATAGTATTTGTTAAGAAAAGTTCAGTGGTAGAGATAGATCAGAATGGTTAATTATTTACATACTATTTACTCATTATATATACACTATTTACACACTATTTAGCTAAAGTAAGTTAAAGTTAATGTTACGATTGAGGTTTTGGTTTTGGTTTCCTCTTGCATATATGGGATCTGGTGGGTTTCCCGATAGTAATGGGGAAATTCTTCTCCACCAGGAATGATCATTATTTTCATTATTGTTTAGATTACGTGATTCTTCTATTAATTCTGGGAAATTGATCTCCATTTTATCCCAAGTCCTTTTTGCTAGTTTGAAAATATACGAGTTTACAGGTTCCACTTTTAGACTTTTATGGATCTCCTCCATCCTTTCTATATATGGTGGCTTCTCAGGGAGTATTCTTCTTAGGTTTTTATTTTGTATTGCTTGCAATCTTCCTATATTTGACTTTGATTGTATACATAGAGGTATCGGTGGGTATATTAAAAGTGGTCTTACTAATGTTTTGTATAATATTAACTTAGTTTTAGTTTTACATAAATTGAATCTTTTTAATTTAGTAGTCACCGAGTTGCTCAAAGTAATTCGGTTGTTAACCTGTGGTTTCACTCCTGTTCTACATAGAGTTAGGCCCAAGGTTTTTAAGCTATTTGAAAAATTTATCTTATTATTATTTATTATGATATCTGATGGCTTGGATGCTGAGATAGATAATAATTGAAATTTTTCCATATTTGTTTTAATTTTCCATTTTTTCTCGAAGTTATTTATTTTCTCTATTTCTCGTTGGGTTTTCCTGGCCAAATAGTTCTTGTTATATTCTGTAACGATTTGGGTTTTGTCGTCTGCGAAAATTATTGTTGAACATCCTGGTTCTGCTTTTGGAATATCCCTTGTGAACAGGGCATAGAGTAAAGGGCTCAGGTTCTAACCCTGAGGTACTCCTGCTCTGAGATCAAATTGTGGACCCACAAACTCGTTAATTTTAATGACTGATGTTCTGTCTGTTATGAAATCTGATAGTATTTTCGTGATTAATGAAGGTAAGTGTAGTTCTAAAATTTTAAATTTCAGGCCATCTCTCCATACTTTGTCGAATGCCGATGAGACATCTCTACTTAGGACATTGCATTTTCTTTTCTGATGTTGAGAAATAGCTATTTTTTCGTACAGGAAGGTTAGTGCCGTGTGCGTGCCCCTGCCTCTCCTGAAGCCATGCTGGTTAGGTGGGAGGATATCATTTGTCTCCAGATATTTGTAAACTCTTTTATGTATTATTTTTTCAAGTATTTTGCCTGGTACTTCTAAAAGGGATATTGGACGATAATTTTCTGCTCTGGTGATTAGTTTGCCAGGTTTCGGGATAAATATCATTAGGGCGGATTTGAACCTTTTGGGAAAGTAACCTGTTGACAAGCATGAGTTGAAAATTTTTAGCAATTTAAGTAGTGCTATGTTTGGTATGTGGGTTATTATAATCTTGTTTATTCCAGATCGTCCTGGTGCTTTCTTTCTCATATTCTTTATAATTTCTTTCATTTCAACCATAGTTATTGGGGTAATTAGTTCCTCGTCTGATGTTAATCTGCTTAAGTCGACTATATAATGAGGTGTTATTAAGTCATTATTTTCGTTTAAAGAATCAATAACTCTTCTTTCATTCTCCCCATCATAGTTTAAGTTTTCTTCGTCGCTGATATTAAATACATTTGCCCAAGTATTTCTAAGTTTCTCTTCTTGATCTAGTGTTCACAGATAATGTCTTGGATATTGAAAAAATTGAGTATGAACCACCTATTGGAAAGAGTGACCACTGTGTGTTGTTGATGGAGTATAGCATTGAAGATATTCTTCCTGAGAGTAGAGGCACTGAGGACATGAGGAGGAACTATCGGAAAGGAGATTACATCAAAATGAATGAGCTTTTTGCAGTTATTGACTGGAGAACCTTATTTTACAACAAATCTGTACAAGAAATGTATGACATCTTTTGTGAGAAATATGGGAAGATAGTAGATTGCTGCATACCTTTCACCAAAGTAGGTGTAATTCATGCCAGAGAGAAATGGTTCGATAATGGGTGTAAAAGAGCTAAAGAGTGGAGAGACAAATGCTGGAAAAGGTATAGGAGGAGAAAAAACATAAATGCCTGGCAAACCTACAAAAGAGCAAGAAATGACTACCTAAGTAAAAGGAGAGAGGCAGAGAGAAACTATGAGAGGGACATCACCATGAAGGCTAAAG